>JABUQX010114887.1:10000-25000 GCA_015478945.1 Trachelipus rathkii
GTATCCTCTTAATTGATTATTTTTGTATAAGTATAACTGAAAGTAAAAGTTTTAATTTTTTTCAGATTCTCTTATTTTAGGTATTGTAGTAAAGTATTAAATAATAACGTGCGGGAAATAAAATGGGGGAATAGATAAAATATTCGAATAAATGGGGGACATAAAAATGGGATCATGCAGGGAGTGAGAGTATGAACCTGGAGACCGAATTTGGGGGGGAAGGAGAAATAAAATAGTGGGAGATTAATCCATTACGGGGATTGTAGGGAAGTTGGACTGTGGCTATCCAACCTTTCATAAAACAAAAGCAAAGACATAAAAACAAAATCAGTGAACATATTCCAAATTGTATCATTGTTAAGTTTTATCCCTAATTACTAATGATTTATTGCCGTACAACATTACATTTCGAATACGATGATTTACTCCCGAGAGGGCCTCTCGACTTTCTATAGGTTGATGTAACTTAGTTTTTTTTTAATGATCAGTCAACAACCCATGCACCATATATATATATATATCAACACATACTATAGAAATACTTTGTTGAAATGCCTTTTATTGGTCTGGTTGTTGTTGTGTGTGTGAGCAAAGGTCTTTATAATTTTTTTTCTTAAAATCATTATTTTCTTTCTTTTTTTCTATATTTTTAACTATATAATCCTTTTTTTTTTTGTTCTGTTTCTAATTTTATTTCTTTATATTATGTATTATTTGATTACTCTCGAGTTTATTTTTGTGACCGTTGCTTGTTTATCATCGTGTTTCGTTGTTTTTTGTTTATTGTGTTTTATATATATATATTGGTCTTTTTTCATCGTCGCGCTTCTATCCTGACACATTATCTAGCTCGTGGCCTCACACCTGTTCAGTTCTAGCTCCTTCTCGTACTCTCTATCCCTCAATAATTTAACGTAACACTCTTGCCTTTCTCTATCCTCTATTTTTTTCTCTCTAGCTCCATACTTCTTTACTCCATACTTCGTGTCGTCTTTCTTTCCTTGGTATTTGTATTTTTGCAGCACGGACTTTGGTTCTAATTGACTCAACTACGCGATTCGATGGCCGTCTGCCACCCCGTCTTTTTGATTTGAACTATCACGCTTGGAGCACAAAGATTCATCGAGATCTGTAGTTTGTGGTGGTTTTTTTCGTTCGCTCATGGGCTGCAGGGGGGCACAAGTTGCATGGCCAATGCCAAGGGGAACGGTTAATGGGGATGTCTCACCATCTGGGCCGAAATGGCACTCTTTATAAACCCTACCGCAGATTTTTTTCAAAAGACCTTGGTAAAATTGTACGTTAGTGCTTAAAAAAAAATGAGTCCGTAGTATTATTTTAGCAGACGATTATTGTCAAATGCTGTTAAGAACATCTGGAATAGGCATGAAAAAGTTGGTTTTGAATAACTTGATGTAAGTAAAGTATTTGAATATTTGTTTTCGTATTAATGGAAGAAAAAAAAAAGTTGAATTTGTGGTGTTAAGAAGTAGAGGATATCTAGGCCTCTCAATAAATATCGCTGTCAAAGGTCGTTAGGTGACACACCCACACACACACAAGCATGCGTAATCCCGAAGAAAGCTGCTGGATAGGTAATTTTATATGCAAACTTATAAAAGACCGGCTATAAGTATAGAGAAATGAGAGGATTTAATTAGGAAAAATTTTCGTTTATACAGAGAATAATAGTCTTCAACGCTTGCCGTAGCAGATTAATGGGTCCATTAAATAGGACGTAGTTTTAAAGGAGGGTTAAATCGTCTTTTACGTCGAGCAAAGGAAAAAATTCTTAGTGGATAACGAAAAGTCGGAGAATGGCCTTTTAGCTGCTTGTTCAATGAAGAAGCTATAAAATATTCTGCCTAGTTAGCCTACAACGCCTAGCCCGGTACGCTATACTCAGCCCAGTAAAAATCATTATCATTGCGTCGTCAATATGCTTTATCAGTCAGCAGTTCAACTGTCTGGGAGGCTGATGCAAGACAGTCTCGCCCTTATGCATTCTATCATATTATATTGACTTAAACACGTAGTCGGAGCAATAATCTATTGAAGATGGTTACCATAGGACATATAGATACATAATATAACGTAACAGTAAGAGTAAATAACTTATTATTAATACTAAATCAGCAATAGTATATTCACTACCAATATACGGAACGGTAACACGTACTAGTTAGGTGTTACACGAAAACCAAAATACTCGATTACAGATATATTTTAAAGTGCAATCTGTATAACATATGCAAAGTGCTGAATTTCAAACTAGATATAAAGCAACATTAATAGTCAATATTTCTGAAAGTTTAACAGAGATGATTTCGTACAACCTCAACTAATGGCAATGTATTTTAATCACATTTCCCAAAAAACGGCCACTCAATTCTAGGTTACCGTATCGACGAAACTACTTAAAAAGAACATAACTCAACAGGAAGCTCACGTCAATAGATCGTTACTCGACGTTAAATTCATTAAGTCATCAAAATATATCAATTTTCGTTAAACGATATAGTCATACAGAATATCCAATTTCCAACAAATGGAGCGGATCCGATAAACAAACAGAAAAAAGTGGAAAACCCCGTCGTAAATATTTCATTCGCAGCAAGCCCTTTAAATCACTGCACAAAATTTACTATGAGGGGGAAGGCCAAATAAAAATATGTATAGTCAGTGAAGTTAGAGAATATGAGTACACATTGACAGGGACGAATGAGGACACAACCATTGTAGAAAACCACACGCAGAGTGTTTTCCCGCGCGAATACGTGTCGGCTTAGAAAAGGACAAATTTAACTTAGTCATCATCAGGTATGAAGAGGAGAAAAGGACAAAGGATGATAAAAGAGGAGAATAGAAAATATTTAGAAGATTACGATATAAAATACAAGTAGCTTGAATATATGAAGATTGTAGACTATAAGATAGCATTCTAAGATATTGCGTACAAGTAACTATAAGCGAAAATCAGAAAGAAGATACATTTATATAAAGTCAGTTAAATGCAAGTAACGAAAAAATGTGTTGCACCTTTGCGTCATGCAATGCCCTCGTATAGTCAATGAAAATTTTAAGATGAGATTTTAGTGTGGGATTGTCAACTGGGTATTTCTCGGTATTTGGCACACGAACTGCTATACCGGAAGTTTTAAGCGACGTTGGCACTTGCAGGTCTTCGGGATAAGGAAGGAGAATGTGCAGTGAAGTCGGAAGTTATGTATTGTGAGAATGATTCATCGCGGGTTAAAGAGGATGATGATGAGAAGCTGTATGAATGCAAAGTAAAAAAGGCTCGGCACTATTAGTCTAATTTATGGAGTGTTCAAAAGAGGGTGACTTATAAGTTTGAAAATCAGAGCAATTGACATTATTAAAAAATGAGCCCTGCCGGGGGTTTATAATAGATAATACTTTTTACGGCAATCTGAAATCAGGATATATTACACACAATGTTGTTAATTTTTTGCTCTTTAATTAAAGGAGATGAAGTGAAAGCGTCATTAAAAAGTCATTATTGTGATGAGATGCCTTATCTCTTCAGCTGATGCCTGCAGAATAATCCTCATGTGAACACGGAGGATGCTTTAAAGCTATTGCTGTTTGAAAGAGGTTGTAAGGATGATTGGGCAGAACAGATATTCTGCAGCCATGTGGGGAAGTCCCACATCAAATGGTATAAGCTTGAGATTATAGGCATGAAGAGTCTTGTTAGCCGCTTCGTTGCATGTTAAGCGGAGAATGAAGATTACCACAAACATCAAGAAGCAGGATGACGAGGTATCACAGTCACTTTCCGTTGCGCTCTTTGTGCAAGTAAGATACACGCCCTACTATACAGATAATGGGTACTTACATAAGGCTTTCGGTGATTTTTGGCGCCAAACGTTGATATACCTGGAGATGTAGAGTCGATAGTAGAGACCGATGGAGAAGCTATGTGTTATGATATGTTAAGACAGTTAGAGCAGGGTGTTTGCTTCTGTCAGTGAACAATGTGTGTTAAAGACAACTGAGAAAATCAGATGTTTTTGATGCTACTATTTGTGAAAATTTGAAGGAAACAAAGCTAGTTCTTGTAAGAAACAAGTCAATATATTGTATGGCAAGCTCGAAGCAAAAGTACACAAGGGGACTACTATAAGAGGTGTTACGTTTCACTATAAACAGTTTATATCTTTAAAAAATGGTTTTTACATACCAGAAGAGAATTTAAGAAACATAAAGATCTATTACCATTTAGCTGAGGCCGATTAACTTGAAAAAAAGGTTTAGATAATAGAGAAAAATAAAAATGATATAAAAATGTGAAGGAAAGTAAAGACTCATATGTGTAACAACGCTCTAATTAATTTTAAGATGATGAAGTGAAAAATAGCGAAGGTTATTGTAATTAGAAACGTACTGGCATGAAAAAGATTGTGTAATCGCAACAATATTGATAATAATATTTCAGTGTTGGTAATTTACGACCTCGCTCAAGTAGTTTCTTTCCACTATCTTTCTTCTCTATAGCCTTAGATGGTTGATTGTAATTAGAGATTGAAGCTGAGCTAGCAATTCCAGAGGGTGTGTCTCAGCTCAATATCAAAACAAAACATTTATTGCAATTATCACAAGTGGAAGCTCTCTTTCCATTGTTTTTCTGAGCAATTTGTTTGGAGCTGCATATCCAGGGACATCACTTTGACAGGTAAAGTTCGTGTTTACCCGAATGCAAGAACTTTACAGTGAGAGGAGGGAGGGGTCACATAGGTTCTATACTTATGCCTATATAAGTAGGATAAAAAGTACACTCCAAACCTGTTGAATGTCACCGAATGGATTAAAATATGGAAGGCATTACAAAAATGCTAAAATGCCTACTTTTAGGTTAAGATTCAAGAAAACCAATGGAGGCTCGGGGAGTGCTTGTGGAAGCCGCTTTGAGAAGCCCCAGCCGAGGGAACTTATTTTAAGACGCCAGACGAATCGGTTGTGTCAGGTAGCATAGGGCCAACAAGCCCAATGCTTAGTCATTTATTTAATATTATTGAATCTCAATTAACTTTGTCTATCCATAATTAGTTGGTAACTGTTTCTGAACATTGGATTAACAACATTTATTATTATAATCTTGTCATTTGGATGTTAAACATTTGTGGTTTTGATCATTCATGAGTGAAATTTCGTTTTTAAATATAAATCATACCATTCAGATTAAATGTACTTATTTAATTGGTGCTGAGGTACTGAACTTCAGATAATATCTAATAATATATATATATATTATATACAATGATATATAACAATATCATGTTTTATGAGGTACTTTGAAAATGGTTTGGTCATGTGGAAAGATGGATAGAAAAAACAGGGGTTGGTTTAATTCGGATATGATAGTCTGGTGAGTGTGCGTCATGGGAATCAACCGGTTGGGAGACAAAACAGAAAAAGTAGAATCTAAGTATAATAAAAAGAATGCCTGAAAGGAGAAGTACACGTGCAGTTTGATACTAGATGCGGAGAAGAAGGGTGAATATTAGAAGTGAATGGTTGGGATTTTTGTGACGGAGGGGTATGGCCCACTGAGCACAAGGGACGAACCTACAGGTTGAGAGATGTAATGAGGGTCTTCGCAGTTCCTGTGAAGTCATATTACGCTAAGCGACACTTCATCATTCACACCAAACAGAGCGGCAAACTGGACACACACAACTGATTCCCATGAACTTAAGGGTATGAAGAAAAATCCCAGAGCTTATCGGAGATGATACACGAGCTGAGCTTGTCTTTTCTGACTTGGCTGTCCATTTCTTGCTCCTAGACAAAGATAAATCAGTTCTTCTCACCTTTATTTTTGCGATCTCTCACAATCTGTCAGTTGTTGTGACTTGTTTATCACAGACCACTCATAACTAAAATGAATTGTTTTGCTATTGCCTTATGTTTCTGTCCAGAGATTTCCATTGTATGTAGCAGATTAGATGAGTTTGTTTGGTCACGATTTAATATTAATTTATTTTTCAATTTAATTTTGAATTTAGATTATTTTTCGAATTTTATTTAATTCTTTTTTATTATTTTTTAAATTTATTTGCGCTTAAAACATTTTGTTTTATACTAAAAAAATATATGTACTTCTTCATGTTTGTTGAATTTAATTGCTTTAAATCTTCTTTTAATATACACCCTAAAGCAGTAAAATATGTGTTAACTCCAGTAGAATACTCGATTTAAAATCAATACCACCTCGTCTCCTCTTCCGTCCGCACCCAATATTTCCACTTATCCTATCTGTGAACATCTTAATTGATCTTATTGTTTTAAGTCAACATAATTCACACAATTTAAACATTTTAATATATAAACATTACAAAATCAAGTTCTTTATACATACATCAATCAATATATGAGACACTTTACTATTGTTATTCATACATTAAATATATAGTAAGTCATAACTGTAACATAATAGATTTTACACAACTAGTACAACGCTCAAAACAAAGGATTTCTTATGAATTTATTTTAGTCCGCACGACGGCGAGAGATAAATAAGAGAGAGGAGATGTACAGCAGTGGCGTAACAAACCTTAAGCGGCGGCGAGAGCATTCGAACTGAATATTAACACTAGAGCGTTACCATATAACCATAACAGTCCTGCTAGAAGTCACGATACTAGAGCATGTACAAAGTAACTAGACCGGGGCATAGCAAAAACACGGAGAGCATAATTCCAACGCAAAGGGTCTTCCGATTACTTCTTCGGACGAGCAATATCTTTAACGATATCGAGATCGTCTAATATTTTTACATCAAAGCATAGACGACATGATTCTTAATATATGAGCATTTCATTATCATATGCTCACTAACTACGCTACAATCCATCCTGGGTAATGATAATACACGAAAACAAAAATATGATTTGAAATTTTAGCGAAAAGAGAGGTAACATCGAAGCAAAGAAAAGACAGGAATAGTTATATTATATATTAAAGCTATTCTATAATATATCAAATATATCACAAACACACACCTCAATCTATCACAAAAATATCCTATCTACTATATCCACATGATTTATTAAAGTGAATATCATTGCTTGATCCAGTAAAAATTAAAGATTTCCATTCTTCAGTCTAACACTAATAAAGCTAACAAGCAAATCTATCATTGAAACTAAACAATATAATGTACAACGACACAAGCCTGTATAAAGTCCACCTTAAAGCAGAACAACATAATAAACCTGCTCAACATTAACAAAGTCCAAAAGTCTACTATAATAAACGAACAGGATAAAGTGGACTATAACAAATCAAGCATACAAAACCGTTATACCATATACTTCACATAATAATCTCTTCTCTATATTACTTTTTCAATCGCTTATCCTATTAATAACATAATCATATTGATTTAAATATTATCAATGTTAAAATCTATTTCGTTTTAAACATATATTTAACAAAGATTTATTTATCATATTACCTTAACCTTAACTACTGGGTGTTAAATTAGTAACCTAAGACATTATTAATAGATGTACACAAACAATCACACATCACAACGTTAACTAAGCATCACTAATACATTATAACTACACAACACAGGAAATATATGCTTGAACACAACTAAATTCGACCAATAAGTTTGTCCACAACAAACATACGGAAATTGTTTCTTCAACTTAAAACATTATTTTATTGAGGAAGTTCTTTTATAACAACACACATACAACAGACAATATCCTTGGAGAGCCAAAGAGTATAGAGGACTGAGAAGAAAATAGTTAAACTGTTACAAAAATCATAACGAAGATTGTGCCTTTTATTTTAAACCCAACCCTAAAAGTACAAGTTATTCCTCAACTTAATTGTATATCGGAGCATCTGAATAAACTGAGAACACAACTCTTAAAACAATATTAACACATACCATTCAGAAAGTGTTCGCACCCACGAGTAGTAAGTGTGAACAGCAGTAAACCTATAAAAATAAAACTAATTATGAGGAAAGTATAATTTGAAAGCACAAATATAAATTGAGCTGATGTATTTATTAATACAGGAACAAGGTCAGTTTATTGTAGCACTTTTTGTCCATGACAAAGTTCGAGGTTATTATAAACAAAAACTATAAACATATCCGCTTTAATATTATAAGTGGGTTCCTGAAAAACATTTAAATATTCTTAGTATTAAATCAAATTAATGGTATAACTTTTGTAATGGCTTAACAACAATTGATCTTTTACGTCATTTTAAAACCATAAACAGAGGCGCGTGGACGGTGAAAAAACCAATAGACTACAAATCTATTATTTCTTTTGCAAATTTTTATACTTTACAGATTTTGGAGACCTCATATTACATCACTTGCTATACACAAATAATAATAAAAAAAAAAATAACTGATTTTTAAATGATAAATTAATTAAATCTTGACACATGGTGCCTTCGGTAAAGCTGAATTAATCAAGGGTGTTGTGAATAGGAAAAGTTTGGGAACCGCTGCCCTAGTCTAAGCCTCGTTATACTACAAATGCAAGGCAGACTGGGTATGGAATCCCCGACTACAGGACTTCGCCACCCAAGCATGATCCCACTACTTTCTCCCCCTTTAATATATATATATATATATATATATATATATATATATATACCAATAGAATATTACGTAAGGAAAATTTATTCATTGAAATAAATAAATAAAAAATAAATAAGTAAATAAATTAATAAACAAGTTAATAAATAAAATAAATAAATAAATAAATAAAAAAATAAATAAATAAATAAATAAATAATTAGATTATAATTTAACGAACAAAGAATAATATTTATCTAGCGCAATAGAAAAGGAAGGATACACGACCAATGGGGAGCTTGTCATGGCACCATCAGTATCGGCGGGGGAAAAGAACCACAAATATGGTACTTAAGAGGGGCGAGGCAGCACAGGTCGGTTTTCATCTATCTATCTATCTATCTATCTATCTATCTATCTATCTATCTATCTATCTATCTATCTATCTATCTATCTATCTATCTATCTATCTATCTATCTATCTATCTATCTCAAAATTTTTATATTACATCTTTGGTCAATTTTTAGTTTGCACATTTATGTTTATATATATATATATATATATATATATATATATATATATATATATATATATATATATATATATATATATATATATATATATATATATATATATATATATATATCTTGATTTATAATATTGCTAAAAATAAAATATAATAATAATAATAATAATAATAATATATAATAATAATAATAATAATAATAATATATATTATATCAAGTTGACATATATAATAATAATATATATATATAATAATATATAATAATAATAACCATAATATATATATATATATATATATGAATATATATATAATAATAATAATATATAAATAATATATATATATATATATAATAATATATAATAATAATAATATATATATGTATATAATAATATATATATATATATAGCAATAATAGCAACTTAACCAATATAATATATAATATTTATGTATATACTTAATATAACAACCAATATGTATATGCTCTTTCTTCATTTCAGCACCAACCTTAATAACAGCAGCAGCAGCCAGCAACCAGCAGCAATAACAACAATTTATATATATATATATATATATATATATATATATATATATAAACTTTAAAAAATAGAGTTATCCACACAATAAATTTGCAATAATAATAATAATAATAATAAATAATAATAATAATAATAATAATAATAATAATAATAATAATAATAATAATAATAATAATAATAATAATAATAATAATAATAATAATAATAATAATAATAATAATAATAATAATAATAATAATAATAATAATAATATTTCAAAGTGTCAAAATATCTAACATAAATTTTTCCCGTTTCAGATGGGGAATGAGCGACTGTTCATCAAACTTAGAGCAATCCCTTAGTCTATTTTCATGTTTTTCAAGTGGGGATATTTTGTGTCTTGAAGGAATGGCTTTTAAGTCGGGAATATCTCAGTAAGATGATTTTTATTCTTAACATTTTAATTTTACTCTACCAGTGAACACTAGGGTATGCAGGGTTCTCTTCCGTTGGGGATATGGGGGGGGGGGCTGAATTAATCAAAGTACTGATAATTTAATGCTTTTTATTCGTACTATATTATTTGATAATTTTGATTTCCTCAAACTTTCGGTAGGGCTTTAACTCCTTAGTCAGCCCATCTGCTTGCACCACTGCCAGTGACGTAACTTCAGATTGCTTCATAGTGAAAAAAAAAACTACATGTGATATTAAATATGAAGCAAAATCATGCCTTTTTCTCATATATATATATAATATATATATATATATATATATATATATATATATATATATATATATATACTTTACTATGCTGATACTATATATACTATTATATATTACTATATATATATATATATATATAGTTTAGTAATGGGTTACGTGCAAACAGCGTCAGGATTCCACTACCCCGTAACGTCAACATCACTCGAAGTGTCAGAAATCTGCAAACACGACGATAAAGTGAAAAATATATTTGTCAGCTGCACAGGTATAAATTTAAATGAGGGGCATTAACTTTGATGATATTAATATCTTTGTAAAAAAAATTATAATAATTAAAATTTATAAATATCTTTGGGCCAATTTGTTTGTTTTAGTAAAACTGCTTTTGTATAATTCACACAAAGAACAAACAATGCAAGAAATATCTCAAAGGAAAAGTGACAAATTGTCATAATCAGTTATTTCAGTTATTTTTTTTTTTAATAGAAAAATAATTTGCTGAATCTACTTGCTATATCAGTAATATATGTCTTTTTGGCGTTGAATATTTCGTAGTAATATTTTTCCTCTTTTATTTTGACATCTTTTGTAGGGAATTTTTTTTTTTTTTTTTTTTTTTTTTTTTTTTTTTTTGTAGCGTACTAATATCCTGTTAGTATTTAAAGTTACTAATACTTTACAAGTAAAGCAAGTTATTTTTTTAATATAGACATAAAAAAATATGTAAGAATCACTTTCGAGTGCTTTATTTCCTTTATATTTTTAATATTGAAAGCTGGCGGAAAGCGATATCAATTTTGGTGGCGTTTATTCGAAGGCATCTCTGTTTACTCCGGAGACCCTTGGACCTTGAAACATGAACTTAAACCATCTCATGCAGTGTCCAACAGCTTCGAAGACGGCTGGGGCCTCATTATTAAAACAGAAAGGTTAGCATTTTTACTTATTATAAATTATAATTTCTAATATAATTATAATTTTTTATTATTTTAATAATTATAATTATAAAGGACAATAATGTTATCTCTCTCTCTCTCTCTCTCTCTCTCTCTCTCTCTCTCTCTCTCTCTCTCTCTCTCTCTCTCTCTCTCTCTCTCTCTCTCTCTCTCTCTCTCTCTCTCTCTCTCTTATACAAGAGGTTTATAAAAGTGTAAAAGCCCACTTACCTTTTTATTTGCTAATTCTTGAATTTAGAAGTAGACATTGCCTGCAGGTTTCAATCAAACAACAATACAAGACTGAAGGTTGTTTCTTGCGGTTGTTGGTGCTAATTCTTGAATAGAATATTAGTTATTGCGTTCAACTAAAAAACCTTACAAGACTGGTGGTTTTTTTCCATCTTTATATTGATTTTGTGCATCTGCCATTTCTGTATATTCATTATTAAAATTATATTAACAAAAATGAAAGAAAGATTATTATTATTGTTATTATTATTATTATTATTATTATTATTATTATTATTATTATTATTATTATTATTATTATTATTATTATTATTATTATTATTATTATTATTATTATTATTATTATTATTATTATTATTATTATTATTATTATTAGACATTTGCCGATTTCGATCAGAAAATCTTAGTACCAGATGTTTTTATTATGTTGAAATAATATTGCATTATTTTGAAGCAATATTTTATCATTTTTCCAACACTCACGGGTTAGGAAATCAAACCTGCGAGTGTCAAAATAATATTTATAAGTAAATTACCTTTTCCTCAATTAATCAAAGATTCACCGACCTGTGTCCAGTGCCAGAGAAAGAGAGCTACCACCTACCATCAGTACCACTTAAAGATGATCGTGAACCATTCGTGGTTCCTATTGAGAACCATTTAAGCTTTGAAACCTTGACAGGAGGAAAAGGAGCCTCTCTTTCCATTCTCAAGTATATAGAAAAAAGAACTGACGATCCTGCACTTGAGGTATTTAAATATATATATATATATATATATATATACCTTAATATGCTCTTCTTTAATAACTTAATATATATATATGCTTATATATATATATTATATATATATATCTTTATATATAACTATATATATAATATATATATATATATATATATATATATATATATATATATATATATATATATATATATATATATATATATATATATAGATATATAGATAGATAGATAGATAGATAGATAGATAGATAGATAGATAGATAGATAGATAGATAGATAGATAGATAGATAGATAGATAGATAGATAGATAGATAGATAGATAGATAGATAGATAGATAGATAGATAGATAGATAGATAGATAGATAGATAGATAGATAAAGAACGCAGTAGTCACAGAATGACGTTCAGAGAAAGTCCTTTTTCTAATTAAATATATTAAAATCCCCAGTTTTTCGTTCCTAACGGCATCATTGTAACTAGTCGAGCTTGGACAAAACAGATCAAGTCATCGCCTGACCTCAAGAACGCCGTCAATCAATTGGAAAAATCTATTTCATCTTCCTCGCTCAATAAGCTCAGTGAAGAATCTTCCAGGTATATAATAATAATAATAATAATAATAATAATAATAATAATAATAATAATAATAATAATAATAATAATAATAATAATAATAATAATAATAATAATAATAATAATAATAATAATAATAATAATAATAATAATAATAACAATAACAATAACAATAACAATAACAATAACAATAACAATAATAATAATAATAAAATAAAAATAAGTAATAATAATAATAATAATAATAATAATAATAATAATAATAATAATAATAATAATAATAAT
Organism: Trachelipus rathkii; assembly: GCA_015478945.1. Classification (NCBI taxonomy): domain Eukaryota; kingdom Metazoa; phylum Arthropoda; class Malacostraca; order Isopoda; family Trachelipodidae; genus Trachelipus; species Trachelipus rathkii. The sequence goes on from JABUQX010114887.1 coordinate 23,137, forward strand.
AATAATAAAAATAAAAATAAAAATAAAAATAAAAATAAAAATACTACTACTACTACTACTACTACTACTACTACTACTACTACTACTACTACTACTACTATAATAATAATAATAATAATAATAATAATAATAATAATAATAATAATAATAATAATAATAATAATAATAATAATAATAATAATAATAATAATATATTTATATATATATATATAATATATATATAACATTATAATAATAATATATATATATATATATATATATATATATATATATATATATATATGTAGATATATTTAAAATATATATATATATATATATATATATATATATTTATATACATATATATCTTTATATAACTATATCATATATATATATATATATATATATATATATATATATATATATATATATATATATATATATATATATATATATATATATTTCAGGGTAAGAAGTATTATTGAAGGTATGCAAGTATGTGAAGAAATAATTCATGCAATAAGAGAAAATTTGGAACAAATTTATCTTGATCAGGCCTACTTAAACAAAAGGTATTATATATATATATATATATATATATGCTTTAGCCAGCAACTTGTAATATAATAACAACCTTGTATATATAATAATATGTCTAAGAAAAACATGTATATCTTTTTATGTAATCAATATTTATATCACGAATATATGAATTCTTATATATATATATATATAATATATATAATAATATATAATATATAACCTATATATATATATATATATGTATATATGTTGTATATAATAATAATAATATGTATATGTATAATATATAAATAATAATATATATATGTATATATAATATAATAATAATAACAATATATATATATATATATATGTAATAATAATATATATATAATATTATATATATATATATATATAATATATATATATATATATATATATATAATAATATATCTTTATCACTAATATATGTATATATATATATATATATATATATATATATATATATATATATATATATATATATATATATATACTATATATATATATATATATACACAACCTGTTACCAGAGATAAAACAGTATTCGAGCCTTTTTAAATCTACAGACTCTCGCTGAATTCAATAAGAAAGTTTCAATGCGGGATGCTGTTTTTGAAGCAATATTATATTATTATTCACCATTAACGGGTCGGGGGTAGTGTCTTCTCCCCCCCCCCGTAAACAGATCAGCTTGCGTTCGTATAATTAACAAGGTTCATAACTCGTTATTTTAATAGGGATATAACATTTTTTTTTACCTTTTTCAAATGTTCTGAAGATTTGCAGTGCGGTCTTCGGCTTGTGGAGAAGATTCTAGTGAAGCATCTTCTGCAGGACAGAATGAGACGATTTTGGGATGTGTCTGGGATCAAAATAATCCCTATGGAAACAAAGTGAACGTTAATCGGGCTTTACTTACTTGCTGGTCTTCTCAATTTTCATTACAGAGTGTTGAATACAAAAGGTAAAGAATATATATATATATATATATATATATATATATATATATATAATATATATATATATATATATATATATATATATATATCTATATATATAAAAATATATATATATATATACACTATATATATATATATATATATATATATATATATATTACACTAAAGGTTAATAGTAAATCTATTTTAGATGCTGAATATATTTATTAATAATATTGAAATTTTAGTAATATTTTTTCATTCCGAAAATATTTGTTATTGTATTATATATTTTATATGTTATTATTGTACTCTTTAGTCCTATTCCCGGAAAAATATCTTTGCATATATTCCCAACAGGACGATAAAATCTTATTATTTTA
>JABUQX010114887.1:35000-50290 GCA_015478945.1 Trachelipus rathkii
ATATATATATATATATATATATATTTCACTCAACCTTTGCCACCCCCTAAATGAAATCCTGCCAACGCCCATGACTCTTATACTTATATGTATCTATTTTATGAAATGATACGATATATTAGTATCCTTAATATAAATGTTAACTGAAATATTAAAAAATTTTGGCAAGCTATTTTCGACCCATATGTCGTAATTTATTTTAAATTACTTCATTCGCCACTTGTGGCCAGTTTTCCTTTTGGGTTTGATGACTGGATTCGCGAGTGGTTGACTTGCAATCGTGATCAAGGGAATTGTGAATGCATTAGTCATCACTATTTCCTTTTAAAATTTTGTAAATAATAATCTTAGTAACCACTTTGATATAAAAGTTAAAATATATTAATGGAAAATTTGCTCTGAGTCGGTGCAATTTTAAACCAGAAATTTCAAAATACAATACCGTATACTCCAATAAGGGCTCGTAAGAGTAAAGTATCCCTTATAATTGAGCTACATTTTTGAAATTCACAATATTAATTCATTTAATAATAAATAGTAAAAGTCCCAAGTTTGGGACCCCTGGGTTACCTGTAACCCCTAGAAATGGGGTTAGGGGCTGGAGACCCCCCCCATATCATTTTTTGTTAAAAATTTCAACGGATTCTTCTTATTCATGTCAAAAACTATTATTGTACCAATTTTCAGCCAAAAATAATGTATATTTCAATATATATATATATATATATATATATATATATATATATATATATATATATATATATATATATATATATATATATATATATATATATATATATATATAATATATCTATATAAAAAATAACCTATATATATCTTCTTTCTTTAAAATATAATAAATATATATATATATATATATATATATATATAAGGTATATATATATATAATTAACTTCCTCCTTCCACAAAATTGAGAAAAATGAAACCGATATAAAAAACCGGTTTACATTTAAGTTTCTTTTGACAACGTTTTGAAATCTCAAACCTTCTCAAATTATACTAAAGATATAGAATTACATTTTGATAGCATTTTATATTGATCAAAGTTGTATTTAAGTAATTATAAACATTTCAAGTCACTTGAAAAAATAGGCTTCTCAAAATACTGAAAATTCATATCTGAAAGTATTCCTTCCTCCTCCTCGCTAACCAGGTGCTCCATAAGTGTCAGACTTGGTTAGTATTTCAAATTGATCCTAACACTCTAACCTTTTACTTGTATAAATGTCATTGACCTCCTTCAATCGAAAGGTCAAGTATTTGACCCCGGCTGACCTTGCATTTTCTATATTGAAGTATTAACATATCTTGCTTCATAATTGTGCTAGAGACTTGATTCTTGTACCAAATTGATCAGGAGAGAATACTGGTCTCATTAATTGTTATTAAAATTGATAATTATCTTTAATTGAAAAATTATATTTATCATATAATTTTCTATGAGAAGAAAAGTATCCTGTATTAAACACGTGGAAAAGTTGCCAAAGATTGCCATTGAAACTTTCGATAATTTTTATAACAAATTCACATCACCCTATTCAACAAATTTATTTATTTAGTATATAGTTTTAAATTTGCTATCTTTTGATATCAAATTTGTTATTATAACATCAATAATTAAAATTGAGGTTTATTTAATTAATTACTTATCGTCAACCCCTCGGCGTGCTTTCTCGTAGACTATAAAAGTAGCGAGAGCGACCGAGAAGGTACTCACTCTTAATACTGCACTCAATAGTAGACTCTGCCCTCTTGATTATATCCCGAGTCGAATCAGACATTCTACGAGATCATTTTTTTAATGCAGTTAAAGTAACATAATAATTTTTTATGAAGCTTGCTCTTCAAGTGAGCTTCCCCTATCATTTTTAGAGGTTCCGCACCATCTCGGAGGTGTCTTACCGATGTTTAATTCAGGGTTGAGAATGCTTTTTTTTTATAAATTCTCAACGGAAACATTGAAAACTTTCCTTCCGTTAAATGGTGATTTTAGGAAATTTGTGTAGGTATGTCATCATAAAGCCTTCTGGACAAATTGATAGGACCCCATTAATGGCTATTAGCCCCCCTTCTTCCCTATTTCAGATGTTAGTAAAAAAGGCATTAGTTTTTTGATTCGTTTACGTTTTAATTTTTGAAAAGTGTTTTGATATTGTGTGACAAATCAGTCTCTTCTTGTTGAGTTGTTCCAGTCAGAATAATTCAACTTGAACAGTGGACCCACGAGTTGTCATACAATATTGATACACTTCTGTTAGAATAGTTCTCAAGGTTGAATTAAATTCGATTGGCCCACGTTTTTTTTAGTCATTCGGTTTTCATCACTGAATATTAAAAATCCGCGTCAATCACCTTTCAACCTAACCTTTTTAATTCGTCTTCACTTTAGATGTCCAGTTTTATTTGTAGGTGGAGATATCTTCGAAGTTTTTATCTATTCTTTTATCCTCTCTTTTTTTCGGTGAAAGCTTAAAGATATAATATTTACAAACACCTTTGTACCCAACGTGATGTATACTACCTTTTTGTTTATTTTTTTACACAAGAAAACAATAAACTCACACTCAAAAAAGTAAGTAAAAACGCTAAAAGGGAAAAATTGAAAGGATAAAGGATTTTGGGAAATTTTAATATAAAAGGAATATTTAGAAAATTTCAAACTTGAAGATTTGCTTAAAAAATAATAATAGAAAAAATAAAAAGTTAAACAAAATTAAGTAAAAACGTAGAAAATAAAAAGTTAAAAATAACAATTAAAAATCAAAAATTAAATAATTTTCAATTCCCATATGAAATTGGATTTTTCAAGAATTGTCATAAAACCGATTTTTGTTATAAAAATGCTATTGTAACCCCCTATTAAATGTAAAATTACTTTAATATATATATTTATTGAAGATGATTTATATAAAGATTATAATATTTATTTAGAATATGTGAAAATACCTTGATACTGATCACTTCAAAATTTCGAGTCAAAATTGACAAATAAAATTCGCTACCCAAATTGGCTATTTTGTCCAAAAATCTTATTTATAGCCTTTTTTTATATAATTTTTATTATATAAATATAATCTATATATATATTTATGTATATATATATATATACATCCATAAATTTCTTTTGAAAAATAAGAAATTTTATTAGCCAAAGTTTAACGAGTTTCTGAATTTCGTGTAATTTCCACGTCGTGATTTCCGTGCATGAAAATTGTAACTAGTGGTTTGGTAAGCTTAGTTTAATCCCGATTGGTGGTGGAGCAAATATTAGAAACCCCCAGACAGGGGCTTCACCCCTGTCCTGTAGTAATAATTAGTTTCCAAGAAGTAGACATTTGCTTATTGGGTTTCTTGTTGTTTTCCTTGTTTTCTGTACAGAAACGAGAAACATTAGGAACCTAAAGTAAAAGTTATTGCATTGGAAATTTGTCTTTCTACTAGAATGCTTGCATTTCTAGAGATTGACGATTCTACATAAAATAATATTTATTGTAGTCAGTTACTTAATAATTATTATTATTATTATTTTATTAAATATTATTCATCATTATTTTAGTGTAGCAGTATAGCCTTTCTATATTATTTTATTATTATTATTGATTATTATATTTTATTATTATTATTATTATTATTATTTTATTATTAATTATTATATATATATATTATTATTTGCTTTCATGTATAATTAGTAGAGTCTTGTGTATGCTGTTATTGTTTATCGTTTATAAATAAAATATTTGTTGTTATTATTGTCATATCATTTCGACTTGACTAAAGTTTTTTTCATTCTGTCCATTTTCGAAGATAATAAATTATACATATCTGTTCGTAACGTGGTTACACATATTCGGAGGAAATTGCAGTAAATTAATTCGTAAGAAATTATATTTAATATTAAAGCGCTATCATTAAATAACTCAATTAAACTTTCACATATAGAAAATAAATTTAATTAAAGTTTAATATATACGACAAACTTTTCGTCGAAATCAGCTAATAAAAACTCGTTTTTATGGGCGTTCGTCTATAGCATTATCAGAGTATAATATTCTTCATTCCTTGTATAATATAATATAGTACTCTCTGGTCACTAACGAAAGTCAACGAGATATATAATATAGATAAAAAATTTATATTCACTATTATTGGCTACTTCCAACTAATCGAAAGTGGTACCGCGCCAGAGATTTGTTTGGAAGTGGGATTAAATGTGGATTAAATTTTGTGATGTGGTCTCATTAGCCCCAGCTACTGGGACTGGGATCATACAAATCCACATTTATAATGGCGCCCAACGTAGCTAAAACTCACGGCCCGCCTCTAAAATTTAATTGCGCCAGATTTTAAGGTGGCTGCCAACGTGCTTTAACCACGCCCAAATTTAGAAACATTTAATTTGCGCCACATTTTAAGTGGCGCCCAACGTGCTTTAACGCACGCCCCCATATAAAAACATTTAATTTGCGCCACATTTTAAGTGGCGCTCAACGTGGTTGAACATTTTTCGATCCCATCGTGTTCATACCACTTCAATATTTAAAATTTATTTTTTTTTAAATCCTTATAAAACATTTATTGATACCAACTTTTGTGAGTCATAAATACTTGGCACACGAACTTTCAACAAAAATTTCATAAAATTTTAAAAATCATTTACCACCTTTTTAAACTATTTTTTAATAATAGTTTATACATATTTTTCATTGTTTGACCTCGTGTCACATAATATTTTTCCCCTATATATATTTTCCCCTCTTTAGGGGCCTTTTTAATTTTTTTTGTTTGTGTGGGAGCTTATGAGAGACATAGTCTGTCTCCAGTTTTTCACATCAAATTTATTAGCTCCATAGAGAGCATTTAATCAAAATATTTATTAAAAAATTTCGGGGAATTTTTCAAATAATTTTCCCCTCAATTTAGGGGAATTTTTTATTTTTCTTTAAAAACTTTAAAAATTTATATAAATTCAAATAAATAACTTACAACAGTTATTTTCTTTAAAAATATTTTAAATAAAATATTTTTAATATTTAAAAACTACATTATATATATATATATATATATATATATATATAAATAATAAAACCTTTTATATTTAGTGGCCTAGTGAATACACTATATATTTATATATATATTATATATATATATTTCCATATAAAATATTTTCATCAATTGGAAGTTTTTAAACCTCATTTTATTTTTACATTAGAAAAATATTTATCTTGTTGTATGTAGAAAAACATACGTTTTTAAATAATTTTAAGTTTCATTATTATATAAAATCTGTTTGTGTAATATAAACAATTCTTAATATAAGTTAGTTAATATTCTAATAATAATAATATCTAAAATATTTATATATTTATATATATATAATCCTCGTTCAAACTTCAAGTACTCAGATCACAACCGAGTGGATCGATATATTACATTTTTTTTCTTAAAATAACTATTATAATTTGATTTATTTAGTGTCACGAGAACTCCACTGTTCAGTATAAATTTTATACATTTTCCAGGATTATACGGTAGATCTGACGTTCATGGAGTTCAACAATTTTTTGTTGACATTATAAATAATATTTAATTATAGTTTGAATCATTTTAATTATTTTAGTGTTCAAGACACATTTTCTTAGTTTATATATTTTTAAATTTTTTTGATTAAATGCTTCCCCATAGTTGATATGTCAGATAGTGACTTCAAAAGTACGAGAGGCTTTAAAATCGCGCAATATGTTACGTCTCATGTCACATAAACAGTTAGATAACTAACCGCAATATAATGGTTGCCACATCCGATATTCCAATTGAATTCTCTATAAAAGATTAGAAAGATAAGACATTAAAATTAACAGAGTTGATGATAAATCGCAATTTCCTTGACGAGGAAAATCTTTAATCGATGGCATATACGTACGAAGAGATGCTTCTATTTGTGATTCTCAGCGCCCATTGCAACATAAGATTAAAGAACTACTAAATCACTCAACGACAGCTCGCGCCTAACATCACGCGATTGCCGCAGCTACACCTAGAGGCCGAAGTCATTTAAACGCCCCATAAAAAGACTAATACTTTCTTTTAGTGGTAAATATTTTAGAATGCCTTCATTGAAAGTGAAACTCGTGTGGTGGCTCTATTGCTATTTAGAACTTGATTATTATTGATCTGCTTCAGCAAGCAAAACAGATGGTATTGCTATGCCATCACCGTGCTATCATATTAGTTTTATTTCGAAGTTCTTGAAATGGAATTCGATAGCCCAAAAGTCAGGACTTAATATTAAATTAATGCATTAACCTCGAGTATGAGATACTCTGATTTGTAATGCCTTAAAGCCGATGTAATTTGTATGTAGATCTTTAAAGGTCATGCATGACGTCATAACGCTAATTAGCTCTACTATATTGGTGTCTTAATGGCCAAAATGCTTCACAAATTAAAAGAAAAGGTTATGGGAACATTGTCGGTAAAGATTGGAACCGTTGATTTCTTTGATATGTTAACCAGGCTATCAGTTTTAGAGGCCTCAGTCAACATATTCACAAGGACATATGAAAAATCCGCTAAGAAATCTGAGTAATACTTCACTTAAATAATAAATGGAAGGGAAAGGGGCCAAACCAAACAATCACTATATGAAATTACAAATGTATATAACTCACCACCTAAGGTCAATAATAAACAAACTACAACTAAGCAAATAAACTAATCTTAAAACTTTAATAGTTTACAATCAATACCCCTAACATGCAAAATAACACATATTATAACCAACAAAAAATTATAAATCGCCTTCAATAATAGATCATAACTCACTTTTATAATAAAATGGTAAAATAGTCCTAATCAATGTCGTTTCTTGTAACAGAGTCATTACATCGCCAATTGTACTCTATAAAACACTCTTGAACTTCGAAACCAAATTGTCCAAAATCATCATTGTGCCGAGGTGTTATTGAGTAGCAGTCAGCCTACAACTGATTGTCCTAAACAACAAAAAATGTACACTTGTCATCTCCTGATCATACTTGCTCTTGTCCATATAAGAAACCAGAATATGTTACATGTAACCCCATTCGCTTCAACCACATCACTCACTCTGTTGGCTCAAGAGTGTAGCTCTTCCCTAGCGGTTAAAATAAATAAAAGGAGACCAAACCATCTTAGTTCGAAGCATTTTCGATCAAGGGAGCCAGGTCTCGCTGATATCGAGATCAGTGGCTAAAATATTAAACTGCATTCCCCATTCCACTGTTAACATCTCCATAAACGGAATTAACAAAAAGGGTACTCCTTCAGTACATGATGTGGTCACCTTAAACCCAAGGAGGGGGTGATTCCTATATCTGCTGTTATAGTAGATCGCCTTCCCAACGATCTTAAAATACCTGGGCTTGTGAAGACCACACAAATGCTCAGACAATATCGTATCCCCCTTGCTAATCCTTATCCAACATCAGATGTTATTACGGACATTGGCTTACTCCTCGGATCCGACAACCTCCCCCATTTTCTTCAATCATATGAGAAAATAAACAATGTCAATTTGTTAAAAACAATGTAGGTACTATTTTTGGGAATTTGACTTATGTTGAGTTGGACATATTCTCAGTCCTATTGTATCTCTTTTAAGGGCGAGTCCAATTTTTCGATCTATAATTAGTTTTTAGCCATTCTAAATATAAATATTTGATGTATTCTCCCTTCTCCTATTTAATTGAGGAGGAGAACATTTGTTTAGTGAGAATCCTGCGATTATAAGGGAAGGAACGATTCTTTAAATTTAATCTCACTCTCTACGAATATGCGAGGAGGGGAAGTTGTAAATAATGTAATTGCGCATAGTTCATTTTTCCCAAGAGGAATATTTAGATTTAGTAAATAGGTTTAAGGTTTTGTCTGCCTCGGACGCGGATAGTTCAGTGTTTACGATAAGCTTCTATATGAGAATGCTTGAGCGATAGGATTCGTTGTTGAAATCACTTTCTGAGAATAAGCGTAAATTAGTTTGTTTACCGTTTACCAAAGAAATTAATTGTAAAGTACAGTCTGAGCCTTGTGTGAGAATCTCACACCAATTGAAAATATATCCAAAATATTTTAATCTGCTTCAGTGAAGCTTTAGTGTACTGATTCCTGCTTTGATAAAAAATATAGAAATATAAATATCTCTCAGTGCGGACCTCCTCCTTCTGTGATCACAGAGGAGGAGTATAACACAAACTCCATAGACGAACTCTATCAGTTTATGGTCTCTCCTATTGGAATACTTCCCTGATTTTTTGAAAAAGTTTTTTACTCTAGCTGAAAAACTACCCTTTGATCATTTAAGAAAATTGCGTTTATAATGGGAATATGTGGTGTCTTTGCATGCGTGCAAACCTCATCCACTTACTGATAATTATATTGTCGAAACGGAGTCGACTTTTATAGTGTATGAAACGGCTCAGGATGACCGATTATTAATCTTATAAGATGTGATAAAGGAACAGCTGTCCCTTGACTTCATCGAGGAAGTAAAACCTTCCACCCCCTCCATCCTGAAGCCAAATTACATTATTTACATGGGGGTGCGCAAAATTCTCTAGCGCTAAATCGTTTAGTCTATGCGCTCATCACAATTCCAGTTAAATTTCTGTTTACACAGTGGTGCGTCTCTGATACAGTCTGGGAATTATTATTGAATTTGATTAAAAGTAAGCAAGTTCCCCCAGTATTGAAAAGCTTCTTAGGGGATTCGTAGAGAACAGGATGAGATTACACTCGTTTTAATGGTCAGACCCTGCCCCCCAATCGCTATAGTGATTAGGTTAACTATATATTTGGAGCAACTTGTAGTCTATTTTTATTGCAGGCATGCCTGCCATCACATGTAAAATAAATCCAACGGAATACCAAAGATGCATATTAGAGCAAATTTAATGTAGATAATCTCTTTCGTAAGCTTTGAGACGAAGAGGAAAAAAACAATATTATTTTAGAAATCCAGGTCTTTATTTGAGAGCTGGTTTAATTTAGAGAGTGGGCTTTCCATCAATTCGCAGCTTCTATGTTTCAAGAGAAAGATTGGCAAGAAGAACCTGGTTAAACTTTTAGTATGATGGATACTTCTATCCGATACCATGTCTTACCCACTCGTAGTTCGAACCAGAAGCCAATACCAACGTAAAATATTCTAAGTTGCTTCTGCATTATCTTTGTGTTTTTGTCACTGTAGTTAATAAGAGAAAATGCTTTACAAAATTGAATAAACTATGACTGGGACAAAAGATCGCAATGATCTTCAAAGAATGGAGATACTTGTGGTTCAATTTTGAACTAATGTTAAACTTAAAAGTTTTGCCCAATGGCAAACTTATTATCAATTATTGGAACCCAGCTTTTCGATGCATCTGGATCTGCATAGCGTTACTGTGGTGTATGTAGTCTATTTGTGCGACTCAACACCCTTTCAAAAATATTATTAATCAAAGTTAAATATCCAATTAAGAGCTTTCATCCCCGATTGACTATGGGAGCTCTATATCATCTCGCATGTTAAATTTAATTTAGAACTTTGAAAACATATTAACTTTGAAAAATATATCTTGGTGTGATAGTACAGTTCCTGCAGTGGATTTTTTAATGCAAAACACTCACCTTTAACCAGAACAGGTGGACGAGATTAGAAAAAATGTTTCCTCTATAGAGTGGAAATGATTGTCTCCTAACCAGGAACCCGCTGACCGTCGTCTTCGCGGGTCGACTGTAATAATTTAGCTCTGATATTCTGAACATCAGGTCAACTTGTCTTATCCTCAGATCTGGCAGTCTGGAGGACTCTTCCCTCTTCACACAAATGAAGAAATAATTTAATAATCTCAAGCTGTGACAGTTACTCTGTTGAAAGTATATGAAAGTGAGAATCATTCTTTATAATAAAATTGTAAAGATAACATCCGCTTTAGTATTCAGGTTCATAAAAAATTGAACACTCCTGTAATTAAATCCTTAAAAATCATTGTAAAACTGAATCCATCAACTCTCCATTGAGGAGAAACAAATTTCTGAGTCATATTGGATCAAATATATGCAAAGTTTGCATTTTCAGTCTGAATAGATTGTTTTAAAGAAATAAAAAACCCTAAAGTTTGTAGACACTTAAATAATATTAGTAAGTGGTATATCCAGGATGCGACCAGAAGTTGGAAACCTTCCTACTATGACCCAAATCCTTATTACTCCAAACCAATATCATTTAATAACTCCATCATATGGGACATCCCATAATGCCTTTAATCTTTAGGACCTCTGAGATCTTTTATATCGGCGAAGTATTATTTTTCTATAGAACTAGTATTAAAAAGCGTCACAAGACCATGTATTGTTGTGTAAACGTTGCAAGCTTTCACTTAGGTTGCCCGTCGGTGCTTTGGCTAAAGGTAGAGTTTTACACTAGCATTACTATTTCACAATAGAAATCACACTTATTTTATTTTCAAAATTTCAAAAGTATCTACCAGACAATATGTGGATCAGGTGGATTATTTAGTTGTGGGCAGACGACTCGAGCAGTCCATCCTCGAGCTCGTTTAGCCATAGACAGATCTTTTGAGAATTCCATTCCGCCCTTCTGTGGTAGACGTGTGGTCTTCTGTCCATTAACAGAGAATTCATTTTCTAGCCTTTATAATTGGATTTGTTAAAAGTTCTAGTTTACCAGGTTTGTTGATGTCTAGCATAACCAATAATGGAGTTTCTTACTGACTCTAAAAGTCATTACGAGGATTTTGAGCGTCAATTGGATTACAAACCTTAAAAGTCCCCTTACTAATGCCTATCCTTATGATGTATTTATACTATTATAATTAATGTAGAGGCGGTTTTGAATTGCGTCCTCTCACCTTGTGTAGGGATGACCTCCAGTGAGGAAACTCACCCTCTCCTGTTATTAACAGGGCATAATTAAAACTCCATTCCTGTTCAGAGAACTATGAAATGGATCCACATAACTTTTAGATCTATAAAAATTGTAAATCGCTACAAAATACATTCTCTCAGCTTGTATTAATTTAAATTAAATGGAAGGATTATTTGTTAAATTTTAAGAGCATCTTACATAAATTGATCGCAAGTAACTGTTCGAGCGTCGCCTGGTGAAAGATGAAGGGTCCCTTTGAAATGGAAATTGGGATTTGTAAGTTTTATAACATACTTCCTGATGGCTATGTACGAGTAGTTTCTCTTGAGTACGAGAAGTGAAACTACTCGGGCGTCATTATCTTTATCCTTTGAAATTCATAGTAACATTATGATTTCTTCATACAGAAAAGACTCACCTAAACATAAGTGTCCCTAGGAACGGCAGCCTAACTCACTGGTTCCGGATCAAAGCTATTCGATTAGAATAAGCTTCGACGACAACTTATTATCCATTTAGACAACATCAAAAAACTTATCATATATCTCTTACTATTGAACATTAAAAATAATCTATTGAAATTTTACTATCCTTTTAATTCAATACGTGAACTGTGTATTCTTGCCAAGTGTCCCAGATCTCAAAGGTATTATAGAATTTTGTACGGCTTATGTCTTTTTACTTCAGGGTTAAGGTGCGTGGAATACTGGGATGTGTAATGTAATTCAACGCGCTGTATATTCGTTTCAAAATGCATTTACTCTCAGTAATAAAGTGATGACCTATATATAATATTATATTTTGCGAGGACAGTATCTTGGGATGGATTTCTTGGGACAGGGTTTCGTAAGTCGTTGACTTATACTCAGTTGGTAGATGATTTCGGATTATAACACACTTTGGTTATCCTAGAAATAGGAAGAATTAACCATCCCTTTAATGTAGGTTAAGTGTCATTTGAATTTCTGTTAGTGTAGATCTAATCGATACCCCTTGAGGAGCGTGCAAGACTTGAAGAGTTAAGCTTATATTACATTCAGTGTCGAGTGATGACCACTATCGGACAGGTCACTCAAACATCTTTCCTTCAGACACTATAGTTTCACATGCGAATGAAAGTATACTTATTGTACTCAGTCTTTTTCATCTTGCCTTTCTCAACTTCCGGGGAGGGAGGTGTCTTGTCTATAATTTTACTATAATCTCCCGGATAACGTATGGTTATATTTAATTCCGAACTCTGTACTGGTGTATCTCGGGTGATTGGACTGGATTCTATAACCTTGCTCAAGCTTTTCTTCCAGATTATAGTTTTCTCGAAGATATTTATATTTATTTTAATTACTGGCAGCTTGCCTTACTTGCGGTGAATGTGCCGCACGCTCGCACTTTCTGCGGGGCTTGGTCCTTTGTTAACAGTTCTTGTGAGTAGAGTGGGAAACAAGTACAATTCACGTCCGTAGGTGGTGAGTAGACCCAGTTCCATGGCCGTTTGGTCTTGCGGGGGGATTCTGAGAGGTACTGACCTCAATTTGGGGTTTGATTATGTCTCGTAGTTAAGGGTAGAAAATTTTAAAGTCACGATTTAGTTTCTATCTGTACTGATAATATGAGAATTATAATGAATCAAGCTTGATTGTATGAATAAATGGATAATAAGTGGTTGTCGTGGAATGGTTATTTCGAATACGAATATTAGATTATGGGATTCTCAGATGTGGAAAGCCAGATAGGCTGTGGGATTAGGTAGAAATATGGATGGTTGTGGTGATCTAATTATTAGCTTGATAAGAAGTAATATATAAATATGTTACTTCGGAAATTAGAAATTTTCCAATGAATAATAGAATGAATGTACTGGCGGAGAAAAGTACTTTCACCGGTTCTCAGGTGACGTGCTCGCAAGGTAAATCGTATTCTGGTGACATAGCCATTAAGAGAGATTATGTAAGAACTATTGATATCAATTCCCTAAAAATTCCATTTCAAAACAGGGGACGGTCATCTTAACCTCAACCAGAGGACGACGATTCTACGTTTACACTTCATCTTATCCATATCATTGTTTCAGATTGTTTTTGTGTTGCCTTAAATTCAGTAAACAAATCCAACAAGCTTTCTAATTTACATTCAAAATTTAAGAGGGAAGATGGATGTCAATTTGTAAGCCGTTATACCAATATTTGTATAGGATTCTTAATTACTGGTGATCCATTAGAATAAGTGTTCTACTAAGGAATCGGGGTATAGAGTTATTAATTATAGTTGCAGGACCTGTCTTAAACACAAAATTTATATGAAAAGATGTCGACATAGTTGTGGATGTTCCTCACTATGGAGGTTCATCATTCTATACTCAAAGGTGAGAGGAACTGGCAATTCAATAAATAACGGTCTATAACTTAATTATAAATAAGATATAGATCCTCAAATAACTTGAGTAGAGTCGCCATGGAGGGCCTCATTAGGGTAAGTGGTAACGCTTTAGATTAACAGTTTCTTGGCTAATAAATGGGTTGTTAGGGACGGACATTAGAGATATGCACCTCACCGCCTTCATAAGCATAGGTTGCATTTTTTGTTAACAAAGAGTAGATTGTTCAACCTCCATTGTAATGGAGTATTGCTTAACAGAGTGTTTACAGATGAGTAAAATTTATGGTACATGTTTTAAATTATCGATTGATTGCATTGGAATAGGATTTGCGTGTTATCTGAGTTAAGCTCAAGAAAAGGACCACAAACGTTCTACCATGAAGTGTGACAGGTGATTCAAACAAAGATTCTGCTGCCATTGTCCCTAAAATCGAGCTCGGAGATGGACTGCTCGAGTCGGATTGCACCCCAGTAAATATCAATAACATTTTGTGGTAAGCTATTTAGTTTAATTCATAAAATGAATGTCAGGTAAGCCTATAAAAATAGTATGGGTGTTAGTGGTATTAACTAACTCTTACATATGAGGCACACACGCAGCCCAAAAGGGGGACACAGAAAATAATGTATGATATGTATCTTGCTTTACAACTAATTTAGATCTGTGAATCTTTTTAATCACATCTCATATGGGAAAATATAAATACCTTTTATGTGTAATTATAAAGGAGTCCAGAGTCGTAAATGATACTAAGGCCTATAATGTGTCCTATGAGTATCTTTAAAATGGATAGTGGGATAAAAATGAGATTGTGTTAAATATTAGGTAGGTAAAAGAGTTCCATAACCATTGTTAGTAATGGTATAACTTGTAACTATAGTATTCTTAAGTTGTTTATGATACAACTGTGTAAGGGGTTTTAATTTATTACAACAATCTATTTAGCAGCGAAAATGACAGATTTGTATATTTGTTATCCCAAATTATAGTGAATTGTATCCACCATGTAATTGAAGCTTTAGGTTTTTCATATTGATTTGTATTTGATCAGGTATTATCTATAGTTTTCAAATAAAATATTTTATGTAAATGAATATAGAATGTTATGTTTTCAATTCTATTATAAAGTATGATAGTTCCAGTCAGTTATTCTTAACCGAGTAACTGTCATAAGCCTGATTATTCAATTTTCTTCTCATTTTGAGGGAGGAGGATGTTTTCCAGGCTCCCTGAGGGATTAGTAAAGATTGCCTGATTCAAAATCAGAAGCATAAATATAAAGGGTTTAGACCGCGAGATAGCGAGTTTCAGCGGGTGTCTGTGTAGGGATATTTCACTTTAGAAGATATTTTTTTATTGCAAAATCTGTATCTGGTCTAGTGCGGTTTGTTTTGTGAAAAAATCACTGAGGTGAATGAACTATCAACAGAAGAAATGAGAAATAAACCGATATATAAAACGAGTTTTTCATTACATTTGAAGTTATCTTATTGAAATTTTTTGTTTGGAATAAAAATCTCAAAAGCCTTAAGATATATATCCTAAGAAGGACTTATCGAAGATTATCTAATATGTACGGTGTATTGGAGTAGCATAGAGTTATTATTGCTATCAACTATGTGTGATATTTTAAGTCGAATATGGTTTTTTAGGATATAATAATGGGTTTTGTGGTTCTGCACAAGAGACTCACACAACATGTTCCAAGTCCTTGGAAATAAAAAGGATAGGGACTTCCAATCAAAAAGGATGGATGCGGCGAACCAATTCTCATTTAAATTATTACTGAAAGTAAGTGTGCCTCCTTGGTCCTCTCTTGCATAATACTTCAAGGTGCTTCCATAAAGTGTCAATTGTTGTCACATTGAACCACAGTGATAGATTTCTTTGGTTTGGGGGGCTGTGGTCGTTTTTCAAGTTTAAGCTCCAATTTTTGTAAGAAGCTTGAATTGTCACTCTATAAGTTACCGTTGTTACAAAAAAAAA
>JABUQX010114888.1:5000-25000 GCA_015478945.1 Trachelipus rathkii
TAATTTTTCATTTAAAAAAAAAAAAAGTGAGTTTTGAATTTCGACATTGCTGAGCACAAATTTCAAAAGAATCAGAAAACTACTTCGTGTATTTTTTAGGTAATATACCCATCTATTTATATTTCAATTTTAAAGTCATTTCGAAAAAAAATTTGTAGAAGACAAGCGTTTGTCTTGCTCCTAACGGAGCAAGGCTTTTCTATTGAGCGAGGGCTAACGCCCTCGCATTGGCGGTGGTGTTCAGTTTTTTGGTCGTAAAGACCCTTCTACAAAAGGCAACGAATTTTGACCGTTTTTTGTTTTTTTTTTCATTGGCATGGGCATGGGCATGGGCATGGGCATGGGCATGGGCATGGGCATGGGCATGGGCATGGGCATGGGCATGGGCATGGGCATGGGCATGGGCATGGGCATGGGCATGGGCATGGGCACTGGCATCGGCATTGGCATTGGCATGGGTATAGGCTTGTCTATTGAGCGAGGGCTAACGCCCTCGCATTGGCGTTGGTGCTCAGTTTTTTGGTCGTAAAGTTCATTCCACAAATTGACACAAATTTGGAACGTTTTTTTGCATGTTTAAAATTAATATGTAATAGATGAAGCGAAAAATATCAACAACATAGATTTTGAAAAAATTAAAATACTGAAAAAATGGCAATAGACAGAAAAACACCCGAAAATGACGTTTTAGAGGTCAGAAAAGCTGCAGTTTGCCTTTTATTTTCATCAAAATTATCTGAAAATTAAGAATTTTATGTCCATTTTTAGGTGGGGGCTAAAATGGGGTGCTGCTGGCTCCAACATTGGACCCTGCTCTCATTAACTTGCAATTTGGGCCCTTATATCAAATTCATATTAAAAATCTAATTATATTATGGTCACCAATTCCTAAATTCTCCTCAACTCTAACCTCATCCACCATACTTCATCGATAGTTAATATAAGGTCTAACAGCGCATCGTGTCTTGTAAGTTCAGGGACCATCTGGCTCAAAAAGTTGTCTATTATACAGTTTTAAACAAAGAACTACTACCATCCATATTAGACAAGGAGTATCATTGAATGCCGGGAAAATCAAAATCACACATTATGATTATGACTTTTTCTTTATTGTGGCAAGCTGTCTCCATTTCTTTCACCATAACCGCGTCTAATACTTGACTCTGGCCAGGAGGTCTATAAATTGCCCCTATTCTGTAAGATTTATTGTACATGCTAATATCTACCCACACAGATTCAACATCATGATTACAGTAGTTTTAATGTCAGTCATTAATAGTTTGAATATTGTTTTTAACATAAAGCGCCCCACCACCACCCTTCTTTCCTTTACGCTGGTGTAAATAAAGTGAATCTCCGTCTATTTCATATTTCTGAAAGGAGTCTCTATACAATTCTTCATTCATCAATGCTTCAGTTATGCAAATAGTGTCTAGATTCTCTTTTATAGCATAACTAATCAGCTCATCTTTTTTATTTCTAGGACTATGAACATTTGTGTAAATCCATTCGATGTTCGAAAACAATATATATATATATATATATATATATATATATATATATATATATATATATATATATATATATATATATATATATATATTTTTCTCTTACTTATATATATATATATATATATAACAAATATATATATATATATATAAGTAGTTATGCCACGGTTTGACATCCTACAGCGATTTCTCAAAAAGTATAAGAGGTATCGGTCTGAAACTTGGAATATAATCTATTGAGGTGTTAAGCTCGATACCGACGAGTTTTCAAGTCGCTAGGATGTATATAGGGGGTACCTCCCCCCAGAGCGAACGCAAAATATTGCGCTTACGCCCTTGTTGCGGCTTCCGAGCGAGCGAAGATTAGGCCTAAAGGTTCCCATTCGAGCGTGATGACGTAATCTCGTCGTAGACGAGATTACGTACCCCTGCGTCCCCCCGTAAGGGGGGACGCTGCCCCCTAAAAATTAAATTGATCGTAGAAGGCTGAAATTTGGATAGTGTATAGAAGAAGGAGAAAGGAGTCTGACATAATCTCGTCGTAGACGAGATTACGTACCCTGCGTAGGACGCTGCCTCCATAAAAAATTAAATTGATCGTAGAAGGCTGAAATTTGGATAGTGTATAGAAGAAGGAGAAAGGAGTCTGAATCTATAGAGTTTGAGTTAGCAGCGGCACCGGTGCTGGCTCCGGTGCGGTGCTGGGATAGTAAATAAGGTTATAATAATACAATATAGGTGTTAAAATATATGTTTATAAGGATGTAGATCTCGACTATGGGTGTTTGAGGCTCCCTCATGACGATGCGGGTTGTGTCAGCAGGCCCCGGGCCGACGCGTGTGCGCGCCCGCAGGCGCGCTCGCCGGCGCGATCCGACGCGAAATGGGCGCGTGCGTGAGCCCACGTGCCCGCAGGCGCGATCCTGAGCGAGAACGCAAACGTGTTCTGTTTTCTTTTAATAAATTTTATAATTTTTTTTTTTTTTTTTTTAGCTTTTACGAGTGAGCTTTTGTTTTCAACTTAATTTTTTTCAAAAATTTATTATTTTTTATTTATTTTTTAATTTATTTTTGTTTTTACTAAATTTTTTATGCTTTTCATGTTTATAACGTAAAAATTTACGTTTTTACATACCCTAAATCAGTAAATCAGTAAATCAAACCATCATCCAACCACCCTTCTGTCCATCCGTGATCTATTGATCTATTGATTCAAGTCATATTTTTTTTATTAAAATTGTTATGTTTTACATACCATAAATCAGTAAATCAGTAAATCAAACTGCCCTCCCACCCACCCCCTCCTACCCATCTATTGATCTATTGATCTATTGATCTATTGATTCAAGTCATATTTTTTATTAAAATTGTAATGTTTTACATACCCTAAATCAGTAAATCAGTAAATCAAACTGTCCTCCCCACCACCCTCCTACCCTGTTATGATCTATTGATCTATTGATCTATTGATCTATTGATCTATTGATCTATTGATCTATTGATCTATTGATTCAAATCATATTTTTTAGTAAAATTGTTATGTTTTACAGACCCTAAAACAGTAAATCTGTAAATCAGTGATTCAAGGTATCCTCCCCTCCTCCCTCCATCCCATCCATGATCTATTGTTCTATTGAGCTAGTGAACCATTTATAACATAAACGCAAACCTTTTCTTATTCATTAGTGTTCAGGTGTCAATCTAGAATGGACGTTGGTAAATTTATGTTCCGCGCTCCTGCTACATGTCTTGTGTCAGGTCCTACAGGGTGCGGGAAAACCTTTCTGTTATTAAACATTTTAAAAGAGGTTGAGATTTTCGAACAACAACCTGTTAAAATCATATGGTGCTACAGTGTTTACCAAGAAAAGTTTAAAGATTACAAAGATGTAATCCAATTTCACGAAGGGTTATATGATATAAAAGCTCTTCAATGTTTACCAGGGCATAAAATTATAATCCTTGATGATTTGATGCATAAATTGAATGAGGATATAGCAGAAACTTTCACAGTTTACTCTCATCATTTAAACATCACAGTATTTTTTATAACAGAATATCTTTCATCAGAATAAGTATATGAGGGATGTGTCTTTAAACACACAGTATTTAATCTTGTTCGGACAAAGAAGGGATATGAGTCAGGTCAATGTTGTGGCTACCCAAATGTTCCCTACTCAACGTAAAGAGTTCCTAAAAGTATATAAAGAAGTTACATCTATACCTCACGGTTATTTACTCTGTGAGCTTCATCCTAAGAACACGCATAGAGTGTTACTGCGTACAAATATCTTACCTAGCGAGATTGAGACAGTATACATACCTGAATAATGAGTACTCTAGTAGCAAATTATTTACCTCTTATGAGAAAATTTAAAAACCTGAAACCTTCTGAAAAACGTAAACTGATCTGTGAAGATGAAAAATTTATACAATGTATAGCAGAAGTATGCCTAAATCTTATAAAAGGAAATGTTCCTTTAAACAGACCTCAGAAGGTAAAGCTACGTCGTCATAGAAACATCATTAAAAAACTTGCTGGTAACGTAAGAAAACTTAAAAATAAAAAGAAGCTATTACAGAAAGGCGGAGGTGTGTTCCTACCTTTACTCTTTTCCGTTATAGCCCCTTTGATAACCAAGTGGCTTGCTCAGTGATGAAGAAGGTAGTGGTTTTAACCTACAGCGATTATGAGAAGATGAAATATATCACAGGAACCATACCTCTACAACAACAACAGTAGTGTTGGTGCCACTGAGGCAATAGCACCGATTTCTCGAAAAGTATAAGAGCTATAGGTCTGAAACTTGGAATATAATCTATGTATGGGTTAAGCTCGATACACGCGAAATTTCAAGTCTCTAGGATGTATATAGGGGGTACCTCCCCCCGAGAGCGAAGGTGAAATATAACGCTACGCCCTTGTTGCCGCTTCCTTTTCCGAGCAAAGATTAGGCTTAACGATACCCAATCGAAAAGGTGGATCACAGGCGAGTTTTGGTGACCGTAGGTCACCCCTAAGGGGGTGCTGCCCCCTTAGCACCAAGGTCAAATTCGGCCTGAAAACCATGTTAGGCTTAACGTATCGGGCTAAAATTTGGATGTGAGCTATATGATGACGTAATCTCGTCGGAGCTGCCCCCTCTAAAAATTAAAATAATCGTAGAAGATTGAAACTTGGAGAAAGGATTCGGAGCCGGAGTCAAGGGACGGAGTTGGAGTTGGAGTTGGATTTGGATCCTGAGTCCAGGGACCCCCCGGAGGGGGGTCCCCATTTGAAAAAAGAAGAAATGCATGGAATGCAAAACAGAGGAAGAAGGATTAGGAAAGGAGGAAGGAGGAAGGAAGAAGAATGAGGAAGGAGGAGTCTGAGAACGATTCAGAGTCAGAGGAGTCGGAGTCAGTACCGGCTCCGGTGCTGGAGCCTGTGCGGTGCTCAGTTAATAAACAATTGTATAACAACAATGTTGGTATCCTTATATATGTTATCGAGTCTGTAGATTTCGAAAATGATGGTTTCAGAACCATCAAGAAAAAAATAAAATAAAAATAAATAAATAAATAAATAATTAAATAAATAAATAAATAAAATTTCTTATTCTTTTTATGTTTATAACTTACAAATTAACGTTTTTACATACCCTAAAGCAGTAAATCAGTAAATCAAACCACCCAACCTACACTCCTGTCCAACCATGATCTATTGATCTATTGATCTATTGATCTATTGATCTATTGATCTATTGATCTATTGATTCAAGTCACATTTCGAGTATCATTGTTGCGTTTTACTAAATCAGTAAATCAGTAAATCAAAATTACCATTCAACCCCCCTCCTGTCCATCCGTGATCTGTTGATCTATTGATCTATTGATTCAAGTCACATTTCGAGTATCATTTTGGATAAACATAACATAAAAAACAAATTCTTTATACACTGATCAACGAATATATGCTAACGTAACAAAGTTTTCACATTAATAAAGCTTACTTAGCATCATCTGAACTATGAATATAATGCACAACGACAAACCTGACACGCCTTAAACATGAATAAACTGTTAACGTTAACAAAGTCCCACATTTAACAATAGTAAAGTAACTAACATAGCAAACAAAAACGTACCCTATTCACACTTTTTTTCAAACATATCTCTAACATAACAATGTTAATTTTAGATTAACATGGTAATATTTAACAAAAATTTAACATTACCTTACCTAAGCATCATTCTGATCAACGAGTATATGCTAACGTAACAAATTTTCACATTAATAACGCTTACTTAATAAAGCTTACTCTA
Source organism: Trachelipus rathkii (assembly GCA_015478945.1). Lineage (NCBI taxonomy): Eukaryota > Metazoa > Arthropoda > Malacostraca > Isopoda > Trachelipodidae > Trachelipus > Trachelipus rathkii. The sequence goes on from JABUQX010114888.1 coordinate 10,814, forward strand.
ACATAACAATGTTAATTTATATTAACATGGTAATATTTAACAAAAATTTATCACAACAATGGTTAATTATCATACTGATCAACGAATATACTCTAACGTAATAAAGTTTCCACATCAATAAAGCTAACATGAACTAAGAAAATAATGTACAACGACAAACCTAACAACTTACACACGAATAAACTGTTAACATTAACAAAGTTCCACACTTAACAACAGTAAAGTAACTAACATTGCATGCAAAACGTAACCTATTCATACTTTTTCAAGCATATCTCTAACATATTAACGTTAATCTTACATTGACACAGTAACATTTAGCAAAAATGTATCATAACCTTGTCGGATTATCATACAGACCAACGAATATATGCTAACGTAACAAAGTTTTTACATTATCATAGTAACATTTAACAAAAATTTATCATAACCTTACCTAAATATCATAATCCCCAACAAATAATTGCAAACATAACAAAGTTTTATCCAAACATAACATAAAAATAACAAAGTTTTATCCAAACATAACATAAAAATAAGTTCTTTGAATAAAATATCATAGTAAAATGTAATAGTTTACCGAATTTAAAGCAGTAAATCAGTAAATCAGTCAATCAAACCACCCGTACCCTCCCCGACCCTCCCTACCCACCCGTCCATGACCTTTTGATCTATTGATCTAATGATTCAAGTCACATTTCGAGTATCATTTCGGCTAAACATAACATAAAAACAAGTTCTTTTATATACTAACCATCGAATATATGCTAACGTAACAAAGTTTTCACATTAATAAAGCTAACATACCATTACCAGAACTAAGAATATAATGTACAATGACAAACCTAACACACCTTACGCATGAATAAACTACTAACATTAACAAAGTTCCATACTTAGCAACAGTAAAATACTTAGCACAGCGTACAAAACGTAACCTATTCAGACTTTTTCAAGCATATCTCTAACATATCAATGTTAATTTTACATTAACACTATTGATTTACGTCGCATTTCGAGTATCATTTCGGATAAACATAGCACAAAAATGAGTTCTTTATATACTAACCATCGAATATATGCTAACATAACAATGTTTTCACATTAATAAAGCTAACATAGCATCATATGAACTAAGAAAATAATGTACAACGACAAACCTAACACACCTTACGCATGAATAAACTACTAACATTAACAAAGTTCCATACTTAGCAACAGTAAAATACCTAGCACAGCGTACAAAACGTAACCTATTCAGACTTTTTCAAGCATATCTCTAACATATCAATGTTAATTTTACATTAACACTATTGATTTACGTCGCATTTCGAGTATCATTTCGGATAAACATAGCACAAAATGAGTTCTTTATATACTAACCATCGAATATATGCTAACATAACAATGTTTTACATTAATAAAGCTAACATAGCATCATATGAACTAAGAAAATAATGTACAACGACAAACCTAACACAACTTACGCACGAATAAACTGTTAACATTAACAAAGTTCCAACCTAACACCAGTAAAGTGACTAACATTGCATACAAAACGTAACCTATTCATACTTTTACCAAGCATATCTCTAACATATTAACGTTAATTTTACATTAACACAGTAATATTTAACAAAAATTTATCATAACCTTGTCTAATTATCATACAGACCAACGAATAACTCTAAACATAACAAAGTTTTATCCAAACATAACATAAAAATAAGTTCTTTGAATAAAATATCATAGTAAATTGTAATAGTTTACTGATTTTAAAGCAGTAAATCAGTAAATCAGTAAATCAAACCATCTACCCCTCCCCACCCCTCCCTCCATGACCTTTTGATCTATTGATGAATCGTGAGTTATGTCACATTTCAGTATCATTTAGGATAAACATAACACAAGAATAAGTTCTTTATATACTAACCATCGAATATATGCTAACGTAACAACGTTTTTACATTAATAAAGCTAACATAACATAACCTGAACTAAGAATATAATTATTTGTTGGGGATTATGATATTTAGGTAAGGTTATGATAAATTTTTGTTAAATGTTACTATGATAATGTAAAAAACTTTCTTACGTTAGCATATATTCGTTGGTCTGTATGATAATCCTACAAGGTTATGATACATTTAACTAAATATTTTTGTGTCAGTAGTAAGGTAACGTTGTTAATACTGTTGAAATTATAGCACAAGTATGGTGGAGTGTTTTGCATCTGTGTTTGCTACTACGGGTGTTAAGTGTGGAACTTTGTTAATGTTAACGATTTATTCATGCATAAGGTATGTTAGGTAACCACATTATTTTCTGCTGGTTCATGTTATGTTAGCTTTATTGATGTGGAAACTTTGTACGTTAGAGTATATTCGTTGATCAGTATGATAATTAACCATTGTTGTGATAAATTTTTGTTAAATATTACCATGTTAATATAAATTAACATTGTTATGTTGAGATATGCTCGACAAGAGTGTGAATAGGTTTAGTCTTTGTATCTTTATGTTAGTTACTTTGCTGTCGTTAAGAGTGTGGAACTTTGTTAGCGTTACTGTTTATTCATGTTTAAAATGTGTCGGAATTTGTCGTTGTGCACCATATTCATAGTTTAGATATGATGCTAAGTAGACACAGTAATGTGAAAACTGTTACATTAACATATTCGTTGATCAACCAAATTAACTTAGGTAAGGTAATGTTAAATTTTTGTTAAATATTACCATGTTATTAAAATTAACATTGTTATGTTAGAATATGTTTGAAAAAGTGTGAATAGGGTACGTTTTTGTATGCTATGTTAGTTACTTTACTATTGTTAAGTGTGGGACTTTGTTAACGTTAACAGTTTATTCATGTTTAAGGCGTGTCAGGTTTGTCGTTGTGCATTATATTCATAGTTCAGATGATGCTAAGTAAGCTTTATTAATGTGAAAACTTTGTTACGTTAGCATATATTCGTTGATCAGTATTATAATAAGAATTTGTTTTTTTATGTTATGTTTATCCAAAATGATACTCGAAATGTGACTTGAATCAATAGATCAATAGATCAATAGATCAATAGATCAATAGATCAATAGATCACGGATGGACAGAAGGGGGGTTGAATGGTAATGTGATTTATTGATTTACTGATTTAGGGTATGTAAAACGCAACAATTTTACTAAAAAAATATGACTTGAATCAATAGATCAATAAATCAATAGATCATGGTTGGACAGGAGTGTAGGTTGGGTGGTTTGATTTACTGATTTACTGCTTTAGGGTATGTAAAAACGTTAATTTGTAAGTTATAAACAAAAAGAATAAGAAATTTTATTTATTTATTTATTTATTTATTTATTTTTATTTTATTTTTTCTTGATGGTTCTGAAACCATCATTTTCGAAATCTACAGACTCGAAAGCATATATAAGGATACCAACATTGTTGTTATACGATTGTTTATTAACTCAGCACCGCACCGGCTCCAGCACCGGAGCTGGTACTGACTCCGACTCCTCTGACTCTGAATCCTTCTCAGACTCCTCCTTCCTCATTCTTCTTCCTTCCTCCTTCCTCCTTTCCTAATCCTTCTTCCTCTGTTTTGCATTCCATGCATTTCTTCTTTTTTCAAATGGGGACCCCTGGACTCAGGATCCAAATCCAACTCCAACTCCGTCTCCGACTCCGGCTCCGAATCCTTTCTCCAAGTTTCAATCTTCTACGATTATTTTAATTTTTAAGGGGGGGCAGCGTCCCCTCTTACGGGGGGACGCAGAGGGACATAATCTCGTATCCGACGAGATTACGTCATCATATAGCTCACATCCAAATTTTAGCCCGATACGTTAAGCCTAACATGGTTTTCAGGCCGGGTGACCTTGTCGCTGGGGGCCCCCCTTAGGGGTGACCTACGGTCACCAAAACTCGCCTGTGATCCACCTGTTCGATTGGGTATCGTTAAGCCTAATCTTTGCTCGGAAAAGGAAGCGGCAACAAGGGCATAGCGTTATATTTCACCTTCGCTCTCGGGGGGAGGTACCCCCTATATACATCCTAGAGGCTTGAAATTTCGCGTGTATCGAGCTTAACCCATACATAGATTATATTCCAAGTTTCAGACCTATAGCTCTTATACTTTTCGAGAAATCGGTGCTATCGCCTCAGTGGCACCATCACTACTAACAACAACAGCAACAACATCAACAACAACAACAACAACAACAACAACAACAACAACAACAACAACAACAACAACAACAACAACAACAACAACAACAACAACAACAACAACAACAACAGATCGGTTATAACCCTTATCAACCATTGATTCAACAGCAGCCTTTGAGTTTATATGATCCGCAAGTTGAACAGATAAATAATTACGAGAAGGAACTGCATCAAATATTAAACTCTGATGTTAACAATTAACATTCATGAAAAAAGAATCCTATATCAAAATGCTATACAAAAATTAGTAGATCTAAAAGTTTTATTAAATTCACCTAAGGATGATTCAGCTCTAGCAACAGATACTAAGATTAAAGTGAAAAGAGAAGATAATTTTACTCGAAGAAAGCTTACCAATGAGGAGTAAGAAAACGGGTTTAGCTCTATATAATATTTTAAAAGATCAAATTACATGGAATGAACTCGGTCAAATCATTATTGATGGAGAAACAATAGCTGGATCGAATATTGTTGACTTGATATCCGATCTCTCGCGTGATTGGAGGAAGGCTCCTGTAGCAGGATGGAACAGGATCAAACAAGAACTTCAGACTATTAATTTTCCGAGAACTTTAATCCAGAATAAACAAAGATTAGCGGATCTGGATAATATTCCAATGTCTCCTAGACCTGACGCGAGTCCCTCTGGTACTTCTTTTGCGTCGGATAGATTAAAGCTGATAAGTAGAAACACATTACGTTCAAGTGTAGGAAGAATAAGAAAAAATCCATACATCGCTTCAAAATGGATTAGTTCCTAATTATTTATTGTAATTTTTATATGATTGTATTATTTGTAATTTAAAATTATGTATATAACCTATGTTATCTTTCTGTATACACCTGCTATGTTTTTAGACTTGTAATTTAAAATAGTTAATATTTTGTAGTTAAAAATAAAATATTTCATATATACATTTGGTTTTTATATCATCTTTCAGTATAAATGAATATAATTTTTATTGTTAACGTCATTGTGAATCATGGAGGCTAAGGAAGCGGTCGATAAATATTACTTTGATGCGAAACAGCCATACAGTTACGGTGGTTTTTCAAGGTTTGCATCAAAGTTTCCTCAAATTAATAAAAAAGAATTGAAAAAATATTTAGAAGGTGAGGATGCTTTTACCCTACATAAACCTATACGAAAAAAATTTCCGACACGGAAAACTATAGCCCCACATTTAGATAACGTATGGCAGCTAGATTTGACAGATATGATAAAATATAAATCTTACAATGATGGGTATCAATATATTCTTTTTGTGATAGATGTATATTCCAGATACTTATGGTTAAGGGTTTTAAAAGATAAAAAATCAAAGACTGTTGCTACAGCAGTCAAAGAAATTATAAATGAAGATGGCAGATATCCTCAAATGATATGGACAGATAAAGGTACAGAATTTTTAGGCAAAGAGTTTCAAGAAATAGTTACCGAGTATGACATAGGGTATTACAACACATTTTCAGTTAATAAAGCCGCAATAGTTGAAAGAGTACAAAGAACTATAAAAGAAAGAATGCATAGGTATTTCACGAAGATGAATACATTTAAATATTTCGATATACTACAAGACCTGGCTTACTCCTATAATCGGTCTTATCATAGAACACTTAAGAATACCCCTATAGAGATGGTGAAGACAAAACCAGCTGTACCTATCAATTTAATGGGAAAAATAAAAGATAACACGGGTGTTAAAGTAGGAGATTATGTGAGAGTATCCAGGACTGATGAAAATTTCAGAAAAGGGTATGAAGCTGGATGGTCGAGAGAAGTTTTTAAAGTAGATACCATCAGAGAATTCCCTAGAGACAAGTTAAAATTATACTATCTTGAGGATTTAGATGGTGAAAAAATAAAAGGAGGATTCTATAAACAAGAAATACAGAAAATACGATTTGACCCTAAGAGTCACGAGTATAAAATAGAAAAAATATTAGGATCTAAAGGGAAAGGTAAAAATAAACAGTATCTTGTCAAATGGGTAGGTTACCCAATGAAGTTTAACAGTTATATAAATGCTAGTGAAATTAAGAAACATTGATCAGTTTACTTTGTGAACATGGAGAGTGAAGATCATTTCTATTTAACGTTGCCATCATCGGCTTCTATGGACTTATATCCGGAAAATAAAATATCAGACTTTACTACATAGTTATTGAGTCCTATAAAACTTGAACGAGAAATGTACGAAGTTGGGTTATGTGAAATGATACTGGATGCGCGTGTAGAGAATATGCCTGAATCACATACGGCATTTGTAATATTTAGAAGTGTTGAGAATGTTAAAATTAACACAGATATTTCTTTGAAAGATATTTAATAAACAGAGGTCTCTATAAAGATATTTAATAAACAGAGGTCTCTATAAATCTCTTACCGATGTGTTCGTAGACTTAAACAAACAATTTAAATCAAGTCGTATATGTAAAGATTTAGTATTTCTAGTTAATAGAACATTCAACGAGGACAACGTGTTAATCACCTTAAAGTCTCAAGCTCTAGTAAACCTGAAAGATAGAAGTTTATTTATTTTTCACACTTCAGACTGGTTTCGTAAATGTAGTTACTTACGTGATGATACAATATTGAGAATTAACGATATCAAAGCGCCTCTAAATGAATTAATACATTATATCCCCACGATGGAAGAGTATTTAGATAAGCTTGTAGCGAAAAGCAACACCGATGATTCATTACATTTTGTATGTGACCCTTCAAAGATGTTACACGACCCAGGTGTAGCATATGTTTACAGCGACATTGTAGAACCCCAGTATGTTGGAAACACTAAGGCGCAGTTACTAAGAGTGATACATTTTCCTAAAGATTACAGAGTTATAAGTTTTCCTAGTGTACACTATATACCTCTGAATAATGCTCAATTTAGAACCATAAGAGTGTATATAAGAGATGTCGAAGGGAACCCTTACCCATTCACACATGGTACGGCTGTGTGTAAAGTGCATATACGGAAGAAGCTCCGATAGTGTAAAGAGTCTAGTTCGTAAATAGATGTATATGAAATTGAGAAACTGTAATCATGACCTCCGAAGATCATTTCTATCTAACGCTGCCCTCATCGGCCTCTATGGATCTACATCCTGCTAATAAAATATCAGACTATACAACCCAATTATTGAACCCTATAACTTTTGATCGAGAAATGTATGAAGCAGGATTAAGTGAAATAATTCTTGACGCATCTGTTGAGAATATATTAGAGTCCCCCTCGGCATTTATAATATTTAGAAGCGTTGAATATGTTAAAAATGTATTAAAAATTAAAGCTAATACAGACATTATCGAACATGATGAAAAAGAATATTTCTATGAAAAATATTTCATAAGTAGGGGTCTTTACAAATCGGTTACTGATGTGTTCATGGCCTTAAACAAAAAATTTGAAACAAGTCTGTAATGTAAAGATTTTTTTTTTGTTAATAAAACCGTTAACGAGGATAACGTGTTAATCACCTTAAAATCTCAAACTCATGTGAACCTGAAAGATAGAAGTTTATTTATTTTCCATTCTTCAGCCTGGTTTCGTAAATGTAATTACTCACATGCAGACTCAATATTGAGAAATAACGATATCAAACCATCTCTAAAGGATCTAATACGTTATATACCAACGATGGAAGAGTATGTCTCAAAAAATGACACCGAGAGTTCATTACATTTTGTATGCATACCTTCTAAGATGTTTCAAGATCCAGGTATGGCCTATGTTTATACAGATATTATAGACCATCAGTATGTAGGGAATACTAAAGCCTCTTTGTTAAGAGTAGTTCATTTTTCTAAAGGTAATAGAGTTATAAGCTTTCCTAATGTTCACTACTTACCGTTGAGTAAGACCCAACTGAGTTCGATTCGTATTTATATAAGAGACGTGGAAGGTAATCCATACCCATTCACGACTGGGACAGCAGTGTGTAAAGTACACATTAGAAGGAAGCTCCGTTAAATAATAATAATGGAAAGAGAACGAGTCTTCAGGGGTTCAAGAATGCAGAGGGGATATGGTTTAGGTGGATTTTTTGCTTCGTTGTTCAGACGTGCTATCCCTTTGTTTAAATCAGGAGGTAAATACCTCGCTAAAAAAGCAGCTAGGACAGGTATAGATACTTTCCAGGATATTATGGGCGGTATCGACCCTCGAACAGCTGTAAAACGTCGATTAGCCGATGCTTCTGATGAAATGTTAGATGATGTTAAACGAAAAATATGACGTAAGATGACTGGTCAAGGTGTAGGTCGCCGTAAAAAACCTATAAAGAGGAATAGGAAAGGACCACTAAAGGAAAAGTGTATTGATGTGTTTGCCCTTTAATAACGATGATAAGTGGTAACTTTTTTACATAAACAGTGACAACCTGTAACTATTTCGTATATAAGGAATGTTTAAGCAAATCTCTCCTCATTATACGTCCGGCGATTGTACCAGCAAGATGCATTTCCTCCATCCCTCCAGCCCAGACTGTTGTAAGAGTGAATTGGATCTCTTCTCAGTGAACCCTACACAGATCAGTGTGAGTGAATCCAACTTTATTAGTATTAATCCCGTTCATGCAATCACAAATACAGATGTACCTCTCGAATTCAATATCCCTGGCACTTCTGATCAATATCTTGACCCTTCGAATGTGTTTTTATATCTGAAGACTAAATTAGTAAACGAAGATGGTTCAGATCTCACAGGAACCGATCACATAGTATCCACCGAAACAAATTTCCTGTATACGTGTTTTAATCAACTTGAGGTGTTTTTAAATGAAACATCTCTAGGAGCATCAGCTGCAAGTTACCCTTATACAAGTTTGAAACTTTACTAAATTATTCTCAAGATGCAAAGGAGTCTCATCTGCAATCATGTGGATATTACAATTTAAAAGATGTAGAGAAACATAGAACCAACGCTGCTAAGTCTAAAAATAACACGTATGAATATTAAACGGTGATATATTCTCTCAAGAAAGACTTATTCTACCATCTGTGGACACCCGCATCAGGTTAACTAGATCTACACCTGAATTTGCTCTTAATGTTAAAAGCGCTGTTTTAGCCACAACTACGGCACCAAAGCCTATCTTTAAATTACTGGATGCTTATCTTTATATACGTAAAGTGAAATTATCCCCCATTAAACATATGGAAATAGAGAAATCTCTTTTGACCGATACAGCAAAATATCCAATCAAGAGAATTGAGACTAAATTTTTTAACTTTACCCAAGGATTATCGAGTATTAATATACCTAACATCGTCAATGGTAGCTTACCTCAGAAGGTAATAATAGGAATTGTAGAACACGATGCTTATTCTGGAAACTATGGAAAGTCTGCCTTTAAATTTACCCATTTCGGACTTAGAGGTATCAGTTTACACGTGAATGGTCAACCATACGGTCGTGATTATGAGATGATATATGAAGACTCACATTCGCGGCCTTTTTACGATTTATTTGCTAATACTGTATCTTGCAGCGATAACGGTACAGGTGTTGATCTCAAGAATTATGCTGAAAACAATAATTTATATGCATACGATCTCACTGCTGATCTTTCAGCTTGTAATGCTTATCATCTTAATATCCTAAGAAAAGGAACATTAGGGTTGAGTCTCAAATTTGGACAAAGTTTGACATCCTCAATCTCAGTTCTGGTGTATCTGGAACATCCTCAAATCATCGAGATTGACAGAGTACGAAATATAATCTTGAATTATTAATGATGAATGAAGAAGAAATATTAAACGCTTTCGGAAACGAAAGAAGATTTTTAGGTGTATTCGCCTGTAATGAACTCGGTTCTGTGAAATTGGATACCGACTCTGGTCTTATCTTCAACACTTCTCCTAGGGATGTTTCGAGCAATGGACATTGGATAGCAGTGTATAAGAATAAAAATAATGTTGTATATTTCCTTGACTCTCTGCATTTAGATTTTATGTTTAGTAATCATTATGTAACATCTTTTTTAAAATATAATAATGTTCAATATGTTAAGACCTTATGTTTTCCTGTACAACCTATCAGGTCTAATTTATGTGGTGTATACTGTATTTATTTCATTATATGTTTTTTAAATAATGTTTCTTTTAATAAACTTGTAAATATATTTGATGCTAAAAATTTATATGTTAACGATTATGTAGTTTGCACTTATGTTATAAAGGCTTTAAAATAAAAACTTGTTTTCTTTTCCAGCTTTTTATCCAAAGAACTTATTTATTTTAATAAAAAATATGACTTGAATCAATAGATCAATAGATCAATAGATGGGTAGGAGGGGGTGGGGAGGGTTGGTTTGATTTACTGATTTACTGATTTAGGGTATGTAAAACATAACAATTTTAATAAAAAAATATGACTTGAATCAATAGATCAATAGATCACGGATGGACAGAAGGGTGGTTGGATGATGGTTTGATTTACTGATTTACTGATTTAGGGTATGTAAAAACGTAAATTTTTACGTTATAAACATGAAAAGCATAAAAAAAAATTTAGTAAAAAACAAAATATTAAAAAATAAATAAAAATATAATAAATTTTTGGAAAAAATTAAGTTGAAAACAAAAGCTCAGTCGTAAAAGCTAAAAAAAAAAAAAAAAAAAAAAAAAAAAATTATAAAATTTATTAAAAGAAAACAGAACACGTTTGCGTTCTCGCTCAGGATCGCGCCTGCGGGCGCGCGCACGCGCCCATTTCGCGTCGGATCGCGCCGGCGGAACGCGCCTGCGGGCGCGCACACGCGTCGGCCCGGGGCCTGCTGACACAACCCGCATCGTCATGAGGGAGCCTCAAACACCCATAGTCGAGATCTACATCCTTATAAACATATATTTTAACACCTATATTGTATTATTATAACCTTATTTACTATCCCAGCACCGCACCGGAGCCAGCACCGGTGCCGCTGCCAACTCAAACTCTATAGATTCAGACTCCTTTCTCCTTCTTCTATACACTATCCAAATTTCAGCTTTCTACGATCAATTTAATTTTTTAGGGGGGCAGCGTCCCCCCTTACGGGGAGACGCAGGGTACGTAATCTCGTCAGTAGTAGTATGTACGGGATTCCGGACTACGTACCTGCCCTTGACCTTTTTTTGACCGCGACCTTTTTGACCTTTTTTGACCTTGACCTTTTTGGGCCTTGACCTTTTTTGGCCTTGACCTTTTTTGAGAACCGAAATTTTTCGACCAACCCTTTTTGTATTCAGGGCAATTTTGTATTCAATTTTTGCCTTATAGAAGGAGGTTGCCATCAGTGGTTATACCAGCCTCTAACCCCACCTAATTTTTCGACCAGCCCTTTGGTCTTCCATGGGTCAATTTTGGCCCACCCTAATTTTTGGCCACCTAATTTTTGGCAACCCTAATTTTTCGACCAACCCTTTGGTCTTCCATGGGTCAATTTTGGCCCACCATTTGGCCAACCTAATTTTTTTGGCAACCTAATTTTTGGTCAACCCTTTGGTCTTCCAGGGTGCAATTTTGAGAACCAAAATTGACCTTGTGTATTCTGCGGTACAATTTTCACATACACAGATTTACCACTCACACACAGATTTACTTACACACACACAGATTTCCCACACACACAGATTTACTTACTCACACACAGATTTACCACACATAGATTTACTTACACACACAGATTTACACCCTCACACACAGATTTATACTCACACAGCAGTTACCCACACGCACACACAGATTTACTTACACACAGATTTGCCACACACACACACAAACACACACGCGCACACACCCACCCACACACACACACACACACACACACACACACACACACACACACACACACACACACATACACACTCACACACACACATACCTGCTTTATAAACACTTACACTCACCATAGATACTTACACTTACATTTACACTACACACTTACAAACACACTGCCAACCCTTTGGTCTTCCATGGGCCAATTTTGGCCCACCCTAATTTTGGCCATCCTAATTTTTTGGCAACCCTATTTTTTTCGACCAACCCTTTGGTCTTCAGAGGCAATTTTGAGAACCAAATTTTCAGTCCAACCTTTTGTATATTCAGAGTACAATTTGACATTATTAATCTTTCTGATATATGCTTTTTGGTGGCTCAGTTATAGTGGTTCAACATTGGTTAATCATCAAGATAGGATGTTCTAGTGTTCTATAGGTATTAGATGAGTGACAGGTGAGTGCTAAGTGAGTGCCAATGAGTGCCAATGAGTGCCAAATGAGTGCCACATAGTGTTAAGTGAGTGCCACATAGTGCCAACTGAGTGCCATGCTGTGTACTGCCTGTTTTGAGCCTTTATGTGATCTACCTAGGATTCTGGGTGTGAAATTGATTATTGTATATTACAAGTTGCTAGGATGCTTCTTAGTTAGTCTTTTTCTAACACTTATGGCCTATATATATATATATATATATATATATATATATATATATATATATATATATATATATATATATATATATATATATATATATATATATATATATATATATATATATATATATCATATATATATATATATATTACTCACACACAGACACACACACACACACACACGCACAACCGCTAGGCTACTTATACACACATACACCCACCCTTAGACACTTACACTCTCCCCTACACACATACACTTACACTTATACACTCAGCCATAGACACTTACACTTACATTTACACTTATACACACGTACACTACGACACTTATACGCACATTCACTATGACACTTATACACACTATGACACTTATAAGCACTTACACTCTCCATAGACACTTACACTAGCCCATATACACTTACACTCACACTCACCATAGACACTTACACTTACATACATACACACTATGACACTTATAAGCACTTACACTAGCCCATATACACTTACACTCACTCACACACAGATACACACAGATATACACACACACTCTCGATATTTTGATGCCTCATCTTTGATGGCTCAACTTTGTTGGCTCAACTTTGATGGTTCAATTTTGTTGGCTCAACTTTGATGACTCAACTTTGTTGGTTCAACTTTGAAGGTTCATCTTTGATGACTCATCTTTGATGACGTCATCTTTGATACCACCTATATTGATGATTCATCTTTGATGGCTCATCTCTACCCTACATCCAAGAACAGAGTTAATATTAATGTCTACCCCTAGATCATAAGCTACCCACCAGGGCGCAGCGTGCGCCCTCCGCGCAAAGACAGCCAACCCCGCACCCGCAGGTGCGACCAACCGGTATTACGATATATCACCACGTTCCAGTCACCACTGGGCACCATGGGCAGAATACCCGCGCATATGAAAAATATATATACTATGAGTCATTCATTTTTATTTCATACTTAAACATTTTTTATTAAAAACATTTTCGCGATCCTAAAACTGTAACTCATTACAGACCTATTATTTAACACATATATTTATTAACATTATTTTTTCTTTTATATTTTTTACTTAATACTTTTTAATTTATAAATTTTTAAAAATTGTATGTAAGAAGAAAAAGTACTATGAGTCATTCATTTTTACTACAATTGTACGAAATTTTATTAAAAACATTAACATTACATACCTTAAAGCAGTAAATCAGTAAATCAATAGAGGTGTTACCTAACACCTAAGGGATTAGTATGCTTTTGTTTTACTGCTTTACTGCTTTAACTCATATGTTTTACTGCTTTAACTCACATATTTATTAACATTACATACCTTAAAGCAGTAAATAGTGTTACATAGCAACAAGGGGTTAGTATGCTTTTGTTTTACTGCTTTACTGCTTTAACTCATATGTTTTACTGCTTTAACTCATATATTTATTAACATTACATACCTTAAAGCAGTAAATCAGTAAATCAATAGAGGTGTTACATAGCAACAAGGGGATTAGTATGCTTTTGTTTTACTG
>JABUQX010114888.1:27500-29916 GCA_015478945.1 Trachelipus rathkii
ACCCCATTCGGAAATTCTATCCAGATCAGCGAGAATAGAATCGGAAAGATTAAGACGAGAGGCAATTCTAGAAGTAAAAGAGGGAGCAGAATTGAAATGAGTTGAAGAATGAAGGGTCGAGTCATTGACATATGAGTGGATAGAGTTATATGTGAAGGTAAGAAGATCATTAATGAAAAGTAAGAATAAAGTAGGAGATAAGACAGAACCCTGAGGAACACCACTATTGACAGAAAAAGAAAAAGTCGCTCTATCAACCGCAGCCGATATTGAAAAATGGAAGCCATGGGAGCTAGCCCATTGTGAAATATTTTCAATAGCTACTTGAAGTTCCCGTTCGAGAAAGGGCAGCCTGGCACCGGCTATGTATAATGCAAGGTCATCGACATAGAGAGAAAAATTGACAGTCACTGGAATAGAGGTAACAATATCATTAAATCAGAGAGCAAATCTGGAATGATATGTCTGCTGACATTCCTGGAGGGGGTGCAGCATATGGAGTAAACGAATGAGAACGACTATTACGGGGGGCACCTTTGCGGGATTGCCCGGACCGTTGGGGCACCTGAGGTGTTCGGGGTTTGCTGGTCGACGAATCGATGAAATTTTGCGAAAGACCCTCAGGTGTAGAAGAAGGAAGCAAAGCATAGGTACCAGGTCTAGAAGTAGTAGGGACCGTGGTAGGGTCAGGCTGGGTACCTGACAGATGGTAATTGTTGTTGATGTTGTTTAACTCACCTTGGTTTAAACACGTTATTTCATTTAAAGACTTTTCCATAAAAAAAAATTTTTACCACAAACTTCGTCTCCATGGATGAACAGCATAACAATAAAGCAAATGAGACATAAACGTAAATAACAGGATGGGCTGGAAAGGCATATATTTCATAAGGAAGGGTAATCCTTCTCTCCACAGCAGGTCACAGTCCAGAGACCCACACAACCACCCGGACCCCACCCCGTAGGGTGGGCTGTGGATGTGGCCTCGGAAGATCCTCCCGAAACTTTACGTGGGTGACCCACCCGCGTACCACACGGCACCTAATATCTTCGCGTAAAGTCCGAGATTATACACACAAAGTGTGGAACGGCCTCCATGAGTGGTTAGCAAAGGTTCGGGTTCCCTACAATTGGCGGCCCGGTCAGAGGTGAGCTTAAATGACCGGTTTTTCAACTGTACCCTCATCCACGGGGAGGAAGTGTGGGGTGAACTAAAAACCCATGCAGGAAGAGGAAACCGGATAGCCCGTGGGGCTGTGGTGGGAAAAAAGGGAGGGCAACCTTATATAAATAATTAAAGGGACTAATGGGTGGGAATTCACAAAAAAAAAAAAAAAAATAGAAACTGTGATAAAGAAGGTGGATTGAAAAGACGGAAAATTTATGAAAAATGAGGGGAAAGAAAGAAGGTTGAAAGATAATGCACGTGACAAATATTAATGCACGAATGCACAACAAATGCACATACACTCGTTGGGGGACGGAGGGGACACGATAAAGACCCTTCTGCATTGGTTCTCACCGCTATATCATGCACATGTTTGTAACAAGAGCATAACACCACTATGAGAATCAATACACCCTTTCGGGCATATATATATATATATATATATATATATATATATATATATATATATATATATATATATATATATATAATATATATATATATATATATATATATATATATATATATATATATATATATATATATATAATATATATATATATATATATATATATACTATATATATATATGTATATATATATATATATATATATATATATATATATATATATATATATATATTATATATATATATATATATATATATATATATATATATAAATATATATATATATATATATATATATATATACTATATATATATATATATATATATATATATATATATATATATATATATATATATATATATATAAGGAATAAAGGGAATCTGTATAGAATAATGAATAGGGATGGTGCTTTCGTAACTGTTGAAATAAATGTGAGGAGAGTGTGGAGGGAACACTTCGAAAATCTTCATAACATTGGCAGGAATGAAGAGGTGATAGTGAATGTGTGTGGGTTTGATGGTGCAAAAAGGAATAGATATTTTGGGAATGAAGTCATTAGTAAGGGGGAGGTAAAGAGTAGAGTGAGAAATTTACGGAATGGTTAATCTGGAGGTATTGATGAAATTACTAGTGAAATGATCAAGAACGGAAACGAGATGTGATTGGATTTGAAAGTTGTGTAAAAAAACGGTTATGGAGGGTATAGTTTCGAGGGATTGGATGAGAGCAGTATTAGTACCCTTATATAAGGGCATGGGGGTAAGGGTAACTGTAGAAATTATAGGGGAATTAGTTTGTTGTGGGTTGTAGGGAAGATATATGCAGTATTTTGGTCAAA
>JABUQX010114889.1:0-5000 GCA_015478945.1 Trachelipus rathkii
GATACTTTCGTAGATTTTTTCTCTTGTTTTATAAAAACTTTTTTCATAAGATTTTATTTGCAGTTTCAGAGATAAAAATTTTATAGGGTCTTTCGCTTCACGTAGGTTGCCAAAGTACGATCTTAAAAGTACGATCTTTATTAAATATTAGCTTTTTTGTATTTAAATTTTCGTGATCTGCTTATTAGCGCTCTAAATTTTTAGTATCATTTTTGAAAAAAAAAAATTTCACGTGCTCCATGAAGGCTCATTTCATATTAGAATACCATATATATTATATACATATATAATTATAACATATATATATATATAATTATATATATTATATTATATATATAATATATAATATTCAATTCAAGGAGGTATGGATTAACTACAATATATAAATATTATATATATATATATTATATATAAATAATAACATATATACACTTAATATATTCTATTCATAAGATACAACTTAAATATATATATATATATAATATATAATATATACATTATATATATATATCTCTATAATATATACTAATAGACTATTGATAGTAATCATATATTATCTTTATAAACATTAGGAATAAATATATATAATAAATATATATTATATAATATAATATATATTTAGCATAATATAACTAATATAACCTATATATAATATTAGTAATACTAATAACTAAGATACACTACGATACGAGGAAGACTCGTCCATATAATTCATTGTCAACGACTCCGCGGTAATATATTATAACATATAACTAATAATCCTATATATATAATATATATATATATTATATACCTCTGTATTCAGTCAACTAATTATAATATATATATAATATATTAAAAATAAATATATCCATAATAAACATATATATATATATCGACACACAAGTAATAATATATAACTCAATAAATATATTTTATATATATATATTATATAGTCCTATATTTATACTTAATTATAATATACTAATTATATATATATATAATTATATGATATAGCAAATTTATATACTATACTATGATATCGTAAATGATTATGTCATACATCGTAACTGAAAGCTCGCGGAGTATATAATTACTCAAATATAATATATTATATATAATAAATATATAACACTATATATATAATCATACCATAATTACTACTAACTACCTACTACACACTTAATATATTTATACTATAATATATAATATATATATATATATATATAAATGGTTAAGTTTTATTTTACCATCTTTAACCAATAGCCCGAACACCTTCTGAAAAAAATTTGTTTTGCAGTTTATATTTTAATTTGTTCGTTTTGCCTCGAATCATAGACGTAGTCTAATTTTTTTCCTATATTTTCAAATATAATCTTTAATTAGTATATATTTCAGTTTGTTAGGTTAAGTAACGCGTTAATTAAGTATTTAAGTTAGATACGATTTAGAAAAAATTAGCGAACTTGTTATTTAATATTTTTATAGTTTGAAGTTCTTTTACTTAAATAAAATGTTATATATAATAACTTTTTTCTTATAAATTGAAGCTGTGAAATATTCTAAATTAATACTACATATTTCAGTTTAATATAGGTTAGTTATGGTTTTTTATATATTTGAACGTTCTAAATTATATATATATATAAATATATATATATATATATACTATACCTATTATAACTATATATTAGTTAGTATTATACTACTAGAGTATTAATACTATAATATATAACTATATATATATATATATATATAATATATTATATATATATATATATAATTATATATAATATTATATATTAATTTAGTTATTATAATATATAAACTATAAGTATATATATATATGTATAATATATATTATATGTATATATGATCTATACCTATATTAGTATATAGTACTATATAACTAAATGATAGCTATGAATATATCATAGTAGATTTATAATATATAATAATATGTATTAATATAATAATACTCTGTATTAATAATATATATATATATTATATATTTATAATATTACTATATACTATATATATTTAGTACTGATATATATATATATATACTATATATTATAATATACTAATATATATATATATATGACTATATATATATATTTATATATACTATTATAATATATAGTTAGTTTTCCCTTAAAATAGTTTTCTTTTTTGTAAAAATGTAGCACAATTACAATTTAAGAACCTAATCCTGGCAACATCGAATTTTTTTCCAAAGGTGTCGGGCTATCTGATAACGCTATATATTATATATATCATATATATATTATTAGTAATATATATAAATATATTATATATTATATATATATATATTATAAATTTTACTATATACTAATAATTATATATATATATATATATATATATAATATATAGTATATATATAGTATATATATTAATTAATACGTAATATATAGTAGTATATATATATATATTGTGTTTGTACGTGCGTGTTGGAAACTTAGTCTGTCTTCATCTGAAAATGCAAAACAAATTATTATCCGATGAAAAACGTTCGAAATTGCTTTAAGATTTATTCAAATCGAATGAAAATTAAAGAATTTATACAAATATTATCAAGATGAATATCAATATAAAGGAATTAATAAAAGGGAAAAATCGCCTGAAATATAATTGTGTCATTTGAATTGTTAAATCACTATCCTTATTCCTTACGCTACTTCAATTATCGTGTACACTAATTTAAAGCATTAAGCAGTGTAGTTTGTCTTTCAAGCGATGCTCTCGTTTACCCTTGGTTTATGTACAAGATTCATTAACTACAAACACATCACAATTATATTTTCAAATTTCTGACACTAGTGATGTGGGGGCTAAGTTTATTTGTTAAAAGTCAGTCTGTTTTTTTCTGATTTAAAAATTCCTTCCAAATTAATCATATTTTTTTAAAATTCAAATTCGAAAATAAGATGGAAACTGCTCCGAAACTTTCACTTTGATAATATATATATATATATATTAATATATATATATATATAATATATATATATATTATATATATATATTAAAAATTGACATAGAATAAGAACATATATTGAATTGAATAATATTAAAAATATTATATATTATATATGATATTATATATAAGTATATATATATATATATAGTATATATATAGTATATATATTATTATATCGTTTATATTATTATTATATATATATATATATATATATATATATATATATATATTACATTTTTTGTAAACAAACAATTGCTTTTCCAAAAGAAATTGATTTTTCCAAAAACAAATAAATAAATAAATAATTTAAATTTCCTTTTATTATAAAAAAATATATATATAATTTCTTAGAGTTGGTTTGGGTTAACAATACACTTTTAAATCTAATTTTAACAAAAATATTAATTTCAAAAACAATCTTTACATGTTTTCTAGAGAGATAAACGAACGAGCTTGTACATATTTCATAAACTTGAAAATGATCTCGATCAGCTTCAACGCTGCTTTGCTTCTGTTTGTTATCCTGAAACTCTGATACTTTGTTCTATATCTCTACAATGCTTCTTTACCTTCAAGTTCATTTGTTCTTAGGCAAACGGTTGGAAAAGGAGGGTTCGTTTACATTTATTTTTCTATGAAACTTCTTTGATGTATCTCTGAAGCACTGGATTACTATCTGCATTTGCAAATTCTGAATATGAAATTTCATCTTCAGCAATTTCTTCTTGGGTTTCTGTCTTTTCATCTGATCGAAAAGCTTGTTGAAGGTTTCGGCAGTCAGTTTCTTAAAGCTTTTGTGATTTGGCAACATGAAAGATTGTTCAGATTCAGAATCATTTCTTTTCAAACACTCGGGATTTTCAAGATAACTTATTAACCCAGTGACGCTCGTCATCCTACGTGAGGAGCATCGTTCATTCAATAATATCTTAAATTGTGTAGACAACACTGAACTTTCATTTTCTAATTCTTTTCTAATAAATTTCATAGAATTTTTGCCTTTCAACAATGAAGGGTTTTCACAAGAAAGTGCGTTGATATCTATTTAAAAGAGGCGAAGTAGAGCTACAAGATTCTCTAAACCTCTCCTTTCGTCATCAGAAATAACTTCGCTATTTCCACTAATTCTTAAAGTACTAGGAATGCAATTTTTCAGTTCAATGAATCATTGCCATGGTGCTGTTTCATCTTGTGTTGGTATCTACACACATTCCTTCAAAGTACTTTAATGTATTTCTCGTGTACATAATCATTTTTATGGAGAGAATTTTTCTACAACATTGGCAAATTTTTTTCTTTACACTCTTTAAAATAAATCTCACTAAATATCCATAGAGATATTTTTTAAACATCTGCTCCGTTCATCTTACTATCAACTGTCTCGTTGAGTCCAATATCTATGTGTACCAAATGACTCCATGGAAAGTCACAGTCATCCAGTTTGAAATTTTTGGGAATCTTTCTTCATACTACGCAAACGTAAAACTATCTCTACCCTTTCCCTTCATTTGCTTTTTCTTTGAACAGAATATCGCAAATACTAAAATGTGTTCCATGAGTAAGACACAATTCATGAATAAATCTATTTTCTTTGCCAAATTTTATCATCACTAAAGTACCATCTGTTGTAACTCCTACTATATGGCGATCAAAATCTAATTAAAATTAACTTAATAGGGTATTAATAATATATGTGATTCTCTTGCTAGTTAATGAATCTTGACTAGGAACTAAACCCATTGACCAATGTTTTGTTTCAACAATCATGTACATTGACATTCATATATCTAAGATTTCGATTCTGATTTCTGAAGAATAATTTTTCATTTCGAAAATGTTTTAATTTTTAAAAAAAATTAATAAATATATAATAGTAATAGGGTATATATATATATATATATATATATATATATATATATATATCTTGAATATTGGGAGAAATCTTTTGAGAAAGATACCGGTTTTTCTTCATTTAAATCTATTAAATTATGAGAAAGAACACCAATTAATTCAAATCTCAATT
>JABUQX010114889.1:12500-16284 GCA_015478945.1 Trachelipus rathkii
TCTTTCCATCGTGACAGTCTTTGTCAAGCTACGACATACAGCATAGGGTTTGTTTCGTTAGTTGGTTGGTTTCTTGCCATCTTGTTCTCCTATGAACGTAGACTTCGGGATTTTCGTAATTTGGGTTGGTTTCTTATTATGCCATTTAGTTCCATACACGGTGTAAGTTAATAACGGTAATACATTCCGAAATTAGGTATGACCGCAAATAAAACAACCCTAGCTTAAATTCCAAAAAATTAAAAGTTTTAATTTATATACGTGATGCATTAATTTGTAGGAATTTTATATATATATATATATATAATATATATATATATATATATATATTATTATATATATATATATTATATATATAATAATATATATATATTATATATATATTAGTATATATATATATTATTACAGGCCTATGAGGGTACACTAAGAATTATTTTCGTTTAGGGTAGCGATCAAAAGTTTGGAGACCGCTGATCTAATGCACCTAAAAAGATTAACAAAATGTTTTCCCAAGCTTGAATAAACTTGCAAGGAAAACTTCATTCCGAACAGTTATTAGCCATCATTTAAAAAGGAAAAAAATGAAATATACAGAACCAACATTTCTACTTCTCATTAACATATTCACTGGAAGAATTTTTACAGTCAGTAGTGATGAAGAAACACAACGTATTATCTAAAAGATGCAGTTGCAATGATGAAAACTATCAACAAGAAAAACGACTAGATACAAATAATGATCCTATTATTGGTGGAGTGTTAATTAATCAAAATGCAAATGTTTACCCACTCTTAAGTAAACTTGCAGGATAAACCTGGCTGTCTCCAACTAGTGTTCCAGTGAGAGAGTATGTTAGCATGCTGGCTAATATATGATGAAAAGAGAAACAGACGCTCAGCAGAAAAGGCAGAAAGATTGATGTTTCTCAAGCACAACCTTCCTATATTTGATTTTCAATACTAGTGCAAAATATATATAATCCATTGTAAAATCTCTTTTAAGGTCGGAGTTAGGAAACAGGTTGTGGGGTCCATTTGAGTTGGGTCCCGTCCGCACCTGGTAACAATTATATTAATCAATTGTGGCTAATACTCAATATATAATATTAATATATATGATATATATATATATACTATTATATATATAACTATATCATATATATATATAACATATAGTATATATATTATATATATATAGATATATATTATATATAATATAGTATATATATATTATGATTATATTATATATACATTATATATATATATAGTATTAAGCATCCGCCATCAATATCCGCATCCGCGGATGCGAAAAAATGACATCTGCTGCAGCGGATGTATAATGGTGTGTGTTGGGAATCGACCGCTGGAGACAAGAAATAAGTGGATTGAGTCAGTAAAGGAATGCTGAGGAGAGGAATGTGAGTTGGGCAGAGCGAGAAGAAAGGTGAGATATGAAGGGAATTTCGGGTTTTGTAAGGAGGTATGGTTGCTAGTTTGTTCAGGGGATGAACCCCACATTGCGAGATGCACAGCAGTGAGGTACGTCGCAAAATCACTGATAACTTATGGTGGATTTCTGACCTGCGATGTGTTATCGACTTAAGGTTTAAAGGGGCGTAAGGCTGGGCTTTCTTTGTGACTTACGTCATATTCTTCTAACTACTTTTCTGTTCCGGTGTGTGTGTAAACCTTAACCCCAATCTTTGGGTACAAGAGGATAATAATGAATAATAATAATAATAATAATAATAATAATAATAATAATAATCAATAATAAGAAAAATATAATCATAATAATAATAATAATAAATAATAATAATAATAATAATAATAATAATAATAATAATAATAATAATAATAATAATAATAATAAATAACAAGCACTGCTATAACTTAAATAAATCTCATACGTGCAACAACAAATACGCTAATCACTTTTGTTTTTACACTTGCACACTCACAAGTATTCTAATAAACATAGAAGCTTGATATTAAGAACATTAAATAAATAGGCGAAAACTAATTAATATTATTATTAATAATAATAATTAATAATATAATAATAATAATAATACTAATAATATAATAATATAATAATAATAATAATAATAATAATAATAATAATAATAATAATAATAATAATAATAATAATAATAATAATAATAATAATAATAATAATAATAATAATAAAGAATAAATATATACTATAAACGTCAATCCTTAACTCCAATAACCTATTCATAGTAGTAACTAATTAATTTTCACTCTCCATTTTATAAACGTAACAAAACAACAAAACTTACCCGATTTTTCCACGGGACATGAATCTCCATAATAATCCTCCTTTACCTCCTTCATCCAATCTATTCCATATCGACATCAATTGATCCAGAACACCATTTCGCCATAAATACTCCAAGAGCGATCACAACTTAAAGACCTCCATGAGCCGTCTGCCAAACGTAACTAACTTTCCGCTCTCAAATTTCTCCCGTATTACAATTTTCATTTTATTTACTTGGTTTAATAACCCAACTGTCATACAACTCCCCCTCCAAGATTGTAACACAATCTTCAAAAGAAAAAAATACATACCCAATATACCATTATGTTCCATTAGCGCTGTCCTCAGAGAGGGAAAAAAAATTCGCCAACAAAAAAATTTTTGGCAACTCAACGAAAAAATTTTTTTCTACTTACAATTTTTTTTATAGAATACCCAGTCACTGAACCCACCACTTGAAGACGCCGAACGAGCCACAATTATGTTGTCCTCCTCAAGGGCCGATCCCAAACACTACGAAAGCCACCAATTATGTAACCAGACGGGTTGTCCAATCCTAGTTACAATATGCGTTCAATCTAGTGGGGGTCCAGAAATACAAAGAACATTTTTCATTATTATAATTGCAAACACACAAATCCAACTTATATTATTCAATCAAGTATTAAAAAAAAAACTAGCTAACTAACTAAACCTATCTAATATATACACTTCAAAAATATCCTCAATATAAATTAATACATATTAAATCAATATAGTACACTTAATCGTTATCGTATTTCAAATTAGCACAGAAAAGGTAACAAAGTATCTCTATTCAAATTGCTATAAAAGAGTCAATATTTCTCTAAAATGAAATACACATTAATCATTATCACCATCACAAAATAGCACCGAAAAGTTGTCAAGTATACCTATTTAAATCATCATATGAAAGAGTCAATTTTTCTCTTAAAAATAGAATATACATTAATAAAAATACTTAGGAAACTTAGTTACCACGTAACTTTTATCAGTAGGTCCCTGTAGGTCCTTCAAGCTCTCCATGGCATGCAGTGTAGTGAGTGCTACAACGACACCCTCAGATTTTTCGGTGTTATAGGGAGTGCTATACCGACACCCTCCAATTCTTCTTTATTATAGGGAGTGCTATATCGGTACCCTCCAAATCTTCTTTATTATAGGGAGTGCTATAACGGCACCCTCCGAGTCTTCTTTATTATAGTGAGTGCTATATCGGCACCCTCCAAATCTTCTTTATTATAGGGAGTGCTATATCGGCACCCTCCGAGTCTTCTTTATTATAGGGAGTGCTTTATCGGCACCCTCCAAGTCTTCTTTATTATAGGGAGTGCTATATCGGCACCCTCCAATTCTTCTTTATTGGTGTTCACACCGCCGGAGCTCCACCAATGACTCTGGAGCCGCTACACTAGTCTTCACCAATAACACTGGATCCACACACCAGCTTTGCACCGGATCCACAACAGGTTTCCAACC
>JABUQX010114890.1:27500-44576 GCA_015478945.1 Trachelipus rathkii
ATTATTATTATTATTATTATTATTATTATTATTATTATTATTATTATTATTATTATTATTATTATTATTATTATTTTTATAATTTACTTGCTTTTTGGTTTTGTTTTCTTATTTCTCGAAAATGTAGAATACATTTTTTATTATTTTGTTATTTTTGCATTTATTTATCTTTTTAAAGCCAAAGATTGAATATACTGTTTGCAAAATATTTAGCTTAAGGAAAAAATATTAATGTTTAGTTTAAAATAATAATAATAATAATAATACTAACATTAAAAATAATATCGTTATAATAATAATAATAATAATAATAATAATAATAATAATAATAATAATAATAATAATAATAATAATAATAATAATAATGAGAAATAATAATAATAATGAAAATAATATTAATAAATAATGAAAATAATAATGAAAATAATAATAAATAATAATAGAAAATAATAATAATGAAAATAATAATGTAAATAATAATGAAAATAATAATAATAATAATGAAAATAATAAAGAAAATAATAAAGAAAATAATAATAGAAAATAATAATAATAATAATAATAATAATAATAATAATAATAATAATAATAATAATAATAATAATAATAATAATAATAATAATAATAATAATAATAATAATAATAATAATAATAATATTAGTAATAATAATAAAAATAATAATAATAATAATAATAATAATAATAATAATAATAATAATAATAATAATAATAATAATAATAATAATAATAATAATAATAATGGCAATTATTATAATAATATTAATAATAATAATAGTAATAATAGCGATAATAATAATAATAATAATAATAATAATAATAATAATAATAATAATAATAGTAATAATAATAATAATAATAATAATAATAATAATAATAATAATAATAATAATAATAATAATAATAATAATAATAATAATAATAATAATAATAATAATAATAATAATAATAATAATAATAAATTTGGAATTGCTGGAATTTTAGAGTCACGTCAATTAATAAAAAAGTGATTAGAAACTAATGAATCATGTGTTTAAAAAT
This sequence comes from Trachelipus rathkii, assembly GCA_015478945.1. Taxonomy (NCBI): domain Eukaryota; kingdom Metazoa; phylum Arthropoda; class Malacostraca; order Isopoda; family Trachelipodidae; genus Trachelipus; species Trachelipus rathkii. The sequence goes on from JABUQX010114890.1 coordinate 28,560, forward strand.
AGAATTACAATAATTACCCTTACGGATGTTATTCCTTTGTTGACTGAGTCTAAATTGCAAATACAAAATAAAGAAACAAATTCATGTAATGAGACAGAAAGCAATTCCTCTCTCAAAAACAAATAATAACTTAGGGGATATGACCTATGGGAACATTGGTATAAAGGTTTTTAACGTCAAAGCTAACCAATATATGATTGGATGAAATATTTTTGTCCATGCTGGTTAAAAAATCTGCATTGTTTTTCTTTGTAAATGGTAATTAGAAATTTTTCCTAAAAGGTGACAAAATTTCGTTTAGTCAAAATAATGGAAATTATTACCTTACTTACAAACAGTGAGTCGTAGTGGGCATCACTTTTTATTAAAATAATATGTTGCAAATTTACCAATTGCCATACATTGCTACATGCTTTCTCCAATCATCCCACATTTTATTAAATGTAAGGTCATTGTAAACATGTTTTAAAGAGCCATTAGATTTTTGCATTCGCCATTTCCGGATGATGAGATGAATTCACACTTTCATATTTTTCAAAACATGTGTTATGCTGGTGGGGCTGTCAGGAAAATACTTTAACATGACAAAAGTTTTTTTATCATCTCAATGAAAGCTCATAATTCTCTTTTAAAAATGAAACAGAAATATCTTTCTCTGCGATTATCCTTTCAATCAAATATTTCTGTTAACTTTTTTAATATTAACATAATTTTTCAGTATTTTTCTTAACAGATATAGTGTCCTTATATTAGACAATAACTATAATTCACAGATTGGAGGTAGTGTTTATCAGATTCCCTGTAGTGGGTGTGATAGGTGATAGTCTCAAACCTTTGCAATTTAGACTCAAAAACATTTCAGTAACAAAACTTAAAAATAAATTATTTGACGAAGAATTATTAATTCATTACCTTCAATTTCCATTTCTGAAAATTTGATTCTTCAAGCTGTACCCGTGACTTGACCGTTGAATCCTGCATTAAGTCTACCGAAGCACCAAAAGTTCACAAATACATGATTTTTCACGCTTTAGAAAATTTTATTTTCTTTTAATATCCCTTCTAAGGGTTCGAGCCCACGCAGTGGGCTATATGAGGACCCCGTCGTCGCCACTGGTTCAGCCGATGGAAACCCGACTCTCATGTCCATCCTTCAAGCTTACCCGTGGAAGTATCTTCTTTACGTAAAAATATTCACAATTGGCCTAATCTTTGCGCGCTTTCCCAGTACTTCGTAAGCTTCTTCTCTACGAAACCGCAAAAAAACGCATGCTTTCATTCACAACTTTTCCCTCATCTTCTAAACAAACGTATTAACACTTATTTTCTAAATTATTAGTGGTTTTAGTTATTTTTTTACATAAAAATATACACAAGTACAAACAATGTACTCCACGATAATAAAATGTTTTATATGTACTTCTAGCTGCCTATAGTCTGTTAGACCTACAGCCATGCCTTGGGCCTCTTCAGATGCGACCCACCTATATATTTATATATATATACATAAATATAATACTACTAACTCACTAATACATATACGCTATCATATATACATTAATATAAATAAATACTTATATATAATATATTAATACTATTATCAAACTCCATTTCTTGATAGAGGATATATATATATATACCTTCCAATTCAGACATTAACATCCATGACAAACCAACAAATTAAATGTGCCATCAAGAAATATTGAAGAAATTTAAAAAATATTGAAAACTTAAATAATAAGTTCAAGGCAAAGAACTATATTTTGCAGGAGATGAACATTATAGTGTTCTGAAAACGTCAAAAAAATAAAAGTATCGCTAAAATAAGTTCGGGTACAATTCATACCTTATCGACTTTTTTTCTCATAAATTGAAGTATCCATCTAACAACTTATAAAACCGAACTACTGAGGTCCTAAATCAAACCTAAAATATATGGATCAGACGATCCAGTAATACCATTATTAACCTATATGTATCGGACGATATAGTAAACTGGTATACCAACCTATTGGATTTTATTCTGCCGTAAACTTTTATCTCTTTTTCTTTTTTCTTAGAATATTACCTAAATAAATATTGCATATTCAGGAAAAAATTAACGGGTATCTCGTTCCCGCTAACTGTCAAACGGACGTTGCTTAAATGTTAAAAAGGCACAATTATTAAATAGTTATCTTTTGATATAATTTATTTTTTAACTTGTTTATTAGGTCTGAAATTTATTGTTATAATCATATAATAACAATATATCGACAAAAACAAAACAAAAAAATATAACAACCACTATAATATTTTAATATAATATATACGTATATATATAATATATTATATACCATATATATTATAATATATTATATATATTACTACTATATACAATATACATAATATATACTACTATATATTTATATATATGATATATATACCTATATATATACACTATATATAATATTATATATATACTCAATAGTATATGTATATATAACAATATTATATATTATATATACTAATAATAATACATATATATATATATATACTCATAATATAACTACATACGTATATATATCTATATATATATATATATAGATATTATACTAACTATATATATATATTATACTAATAATATAATAGTATATCATAGACTATATATATATAAATAGTATCACAGAAGCGCCCGTGAGGACAAACTAGCAGCCAAGGACTCTCGACCATCCGAACATCTTGCAAACCGCGGAGTTGCTTGCAAATGTCTGCAACAGCAAGCATTTTGAACATTTGTATTTCAATGCATTGACGCTCGTCCTAAGCCGATTAGGCCTTAAGGCGGTGAGCACCGAATTCTATCAAGGTACTGCTGAAGAACCGACGCTTCAGACGGTTTGTAGCCTTGAACTCCAGTGTTTCTAACCCCCTAAAATGGAGGGCGGAGCCCCCCAAAGGGTTTTTGTTCCTGAAGTACCGAACCATGAAATTTCCTAACCTTAGACTGCACTTCTTTCAGATTGGTTGTCAAAATCGAATTTACTCGATGTTTTTACCCCTATATCGATGTCTAAATCGTCTTTCTACGAAGGGTGCTCAGTGCTGAATAATCGAAAGAAAATATTAATAAAAACATCTTGTTCGATATATCGCTGCTTAGTTACACAGCCCAGATTCAACGTTCTCGAAACCTGGAAATTCTGACATCTAGGAAGCGGATTCCAAAGGAACCTGGAAACTGGAAATGACTAAATGGCCTGGAAACGGGAAACTGGAAAAAAAAAAAATAAAAAAAAAAAAAAATTTAAAATTAAAAAAAAAAATAAACATATTGTTGATGAAGAAAGATAATAATAGATGAAAAAATAAAATTAAAATTAAAAATAAAATTAAAATACTTATAATAATATATAATAATATATATAATAATATCAATATAAATACTTATATATATATATATATATATAATATATATATATATATAATATATAAATATATATTATTTATTATAAATACAATACCATGTTTAGCAAAATACGTTCATACAAGGATAGAACATACACGCCACCACACACCACCACACACACAACACCACACACACACACACACACACCCACACAACACACACACACATTCCGTTTTGTTCTATCAAGTCCGGCCTCTTCATTGACCTCGCCCCCGAAGCTCTCTAACAGTATGACAAGGAACGCCCGTGCCATTCTACTAATAACTAGCACGCTCCAGGTTGAGTGCAACCCCTTCGGAAAGACAGGTGCCTTTCCCCAATAGCCGCCGCAAGCCAATCACCAACCCCTGTCGTAAGCTCGCCCAGCCCCGAATTAGACTACCTGCTAAATGAACACTAGACGACGTGCTAAAGGAAGTCACCTGGAAGAAGGCAAGAATGAGGAAGGAGAAAGGAGGAGGAATGAGTCGGAGAAGGATGAAGGGTCTAGGACCCCCATGGAGGGGTTCCCAACTGAAAATAAAAGAAGTTAAACTGCACCGAATAGCAAGTGGCACTAAGAGAAGATGAGAGTAGACAGAAGACAATAGAAGAGGAATGAAGAGAAATTGAGGGAGGATGAGAAAGGAAGACAGAGAAGAGACAGGATTTGGTACCGCACCGGTGCTGGAGCCGCTGCCGTGCTTAGTTAGTAAACGATTTTTAAAATTTTCCAAAGAGTTCACAAATTCTCATTTTCTTTTATAACGCTCAACTACAAATATATTGTTTGCGTTTATTTTATGTTTCATTTACATTATCTTTATGTTTTTAATTTGTGTGTTTCCTTAAACTAGTTTTGTGAATTATGCTGCGTAAAGTATGTTATACGTAAAAAATTTGCATTTTTTACACACCTAAAAAGCAGTAAATCAGTAAATCCACCGTACAATCAGTAAAGTCAGTAATCCAAACAGCCCTCCCTACCCCTTCCGTGATCTATTCGTGATCCATTGAATCTATTGATCTATTATCTTTTGATCTATCATATTTGTTATAACATAACACAAAAACTTTTATTTATTTGTTTGTTTTTTAAACATTTGTTTTACTAAAAATTTATTCTTTTATTCTTATAAACTTAAAAAAAAATTTCATTTTTTACAATACCATCAACAGCAGTAACATCAAGTAAATCCACGGTAATCAAGCAGCACCCTCCTACCCTACATATCTTTTGATCTATTATATCTTATCTTATCTATATTATCTATCTGATCTCTATATTCAAATCATATTTGATCATCAACATAACACAAAACTATTTATTCTATTTGTTTTCGTTTCTTTAAATGATTCTTGTATTACTAAAAATTTATTCTTTATTCTGAACTAAAAAACACTTGCATTCTTACATACCCAAAGCAGGTAAATCAGAAACCATCACTCTAATCATAACAACAAGCCTGCCTATCCCTTCCATATCCTGATTGACTCATTTATCTATACTCATATCTATTACCATTGATTAATCAACTTTGAATAACCATAACACAAAAACTTTTATTTTTATTCTTCTGTTTCGTTTCTTTAAATATTTTGTTTCTTACATAAAATTTATCTTTTACTGTTCTTACTAACTTAAACAAAATTTGCCATTTTACAGTTACTCTCAAAGCTAGAATCAGCTAATCAGCTAAATCAGTTAAAGCATAAATCACGAAATCAGCTAAATCAAATGACAGCCCTCCACCGCTTACATATCTTGTATATCTATTCAATTATGATCAGTTACATATCTATGACTTTCACAATCCATTATTTATGGTAAATAACATAACACAAAAAACTTTATTACTTTTGTTTATGTTTTTAAACATTTTATGTTGTTACTAAAATTTATTCTTTTCCTATCTATAATCTTGAAAAAAATTTTGCTATTTTACCGCATACCTAAGCAGTAACATCAGTTACAATCAGTTCGATTCAAACTGCCTCCTACCTCTACATGATCTAATTGATCATTTATACTATTTGATCTTTATTCTAAGTCCAATTATCTGCTTGATATAACATAACACAAAAATCTTGTATTTCCTGCAGATTTGTTTGTTTTCTTTACGAGTTTCACTCCTCACTTCATTTTGTTTTTACTAAAAAATAATCTTTTTATGTTATAACTTAAACAAATTTGCATTTTTACATAGCTCCTAAATCAAAATCAGAAATCTATAAATCAAATCCAGTAACGCACTAAAATCATCTACAAGCAGTACAAATCATAAAGATCACGTAAGTCAAACTCACCATCCATGCCACACCTCCTACCCCATGCCTCAGATCTATTGATCTAATCTATCTACTGCATTCATTTGATCAATTATTTGTAAGAAAAACCACAGAGATAATTACTTTGGTTTTGTTCTCTTTAAACATTTGGTTTTTACTAGAAAATTTATCTTTTATGTTGATAACTTATAAAAAATTTGCATTCATTCCGATTCCTCAGACATTTATAAATCAGATCAGTTAATTACTACAAAAAATCTAACGATCCATGATCTATCTGATCATTTCTGATTGATCTATTTATCTATTGATCTATTGATCTATTTGATCATTGATCTATTGACTTCAAAGCTCATATTTTGATAACACTAACATAAAGATACATTTCTTTTCTGTAGCTGTGTAGATTGTTGATAATTGCTCACCGCTTTGGTGTTGCATTGTCTGCCAGTGTTGACTGTTGTTAGTTGAACAATGTGCCGCTTTGATGTTGTGTTGTTGTTTTGTGTTGTTCTTGTTGTCTGTTGTTTGTTGTTGTTTGTTGTTGTTGTGTTGTTGTTTTGCCTTGTGTTTTGTTTTAGTCAAAGGTCGAAACGTCAATAAATAAAAATTATACCAACATGACTATTTACACATATCTCTAAAACATTAATGTTAATTTTACATTAACCATAGTAATATTAAACTCAAACAAAATTGAACAATTATTCATCCTATCCTATCACTGACATACAGCATTTCATTAGATAAGGTAACTAAAATTAGAAGTTTCCACTTACCAGCAGAAGTCATCATACCAATCCCAATCTTTACTATACACAACCCGCCCCAAAAATTATTATTATTTATTATTATTATTATATTTCCATCTATTATTATTATTATTATTATTATTATTATTCTATTTTATTTTTATTATTAATATTTATTAATTTATTTATTATATTATTTATTATTATTATATTATTATTACTATTGAATATAATAATAATTATATTATTACGATTCATTTGGTTTATGTACGAAAAAGTATTCTTCATAAAAATATCAAGAAAATGATAAAATAATATGAATAAGAAAATATGCCATTAAGGTCCACAACTTAAAACACTTGTACACTATAGGCTGTTTAAATAACACTTACCTTAAAAATAAAGTATGATGTGTCTGTATATCTATCACGAATTGTTGACTTTTCTGATGGATATATAGAATATTTGAGTTCTTCTAACAACCTCTCTCTAATTCCTTCAATATCTTTCTTGGACACATGAGAAGCGGATACGAATTATTACCATTTGTCCCCAAATCTTTTGACAAAATGAGCAAGTAAAATGCATTTATACTGTTTCCCTTTGTCCTTACTACATCTGTTTTTACTCTTAAACAGTAGTTTCTAATTATCTATTTATTATTCATTTCTATTATTAATATATGAATTAATATATTATTATTATTATTATATTATATTATTATATTATTATTATTTATCATGTTAATTTTTATACGTTCTAAGATCACATGTTGTTAATACTTGAAAAAGTAAAAAACCTATGAAAGAGAAATTAAATTATTCTATATTTACAGTTTTGCAGAAATTTGATTCTCATAAATGTTTTATCCTAAGGCTTTAATATTCCTCTTCTCTTGTAAGTTTTATATTTCATACAATTTTACTTAATTATCTAACTGTATCGTGCTATAAAAATAAACTGTCAAGAATGTTCTTCAAATTTATTATATTCTTTATGTTCTTATGGTATTTAATTAACATCTACATAAAACAAAGAGGAACTTTAATATTTTCAACCTAGTGTTTAAATTACCGGCTAACTACTTTGCGGAGGATAACATAAATCAATTATTATAATTGAAAATTAATGACCTTAGATTAGGTTACGTTATGTAACGTTATGTAACTTATGACTGAATCAGCTTAGTTAGTTGTGAAGAGTTAAGCTAGGTAGGTAGGCTAGGTTAGTTATGTTATTTTATTTGTTAATTGCTTAATTAGTTTTTACGTTAGCTTAGGCTAGTTAGGTTAGGTACGGTTAGCTTAGGTTAGTCCTAGGTTAGTGTTATGTTAATTACGTCTAGGCTTTCCAGTTCTCTAGGGTAAGGCTCTAACATAGGGTTAGATTATGTGCTAGTTAGGTTATATTGCATTAGATAAGGAAAGCTCAATTTTGCCCTAAAAATAAAATTTAATTATTTTCACAGATTTCTAAATTATCCAATACTGCATTGGTGAACAAAAGACATACGGAGGAACAGTACGTGGAGTGTTTATACGTTAATATAATAAAACTAAAAAAACAAAAAGACTGAACATTTGAAAGTCATGATTCATTCAATACTTGTGCCAGAGTATTGCTGGATGTTAAAAAAATGTAGAGCGAAAACAAATCATATTTGAAATAAATATAAAAGGCTTTATGCTCAAGCAATCCATCCACTAACGACACCTATACACTCAACCAAACGTATAAACACAATATCATATAATAACTATACAATATATATACTATATTCAATATTATACTATATATATATACTATAATTAATATATTATATATACTATATATTATACTATAATATAGAATTATATTATCAAAAGGAATTAATGTGAACATATAAAACTTCAACTCACTAAACTATCTATTACACTAATGTAAGCAATTTTTACCAAACATTTGAAAAATTTAAAACCTAAGTTGTAAAAATTTTAACCTAAAAATTTTTAAAGTTAGAGAAAAAACTAAGGATTTATTAACATGAGCCTATTATTATTTATTATATTATTTATATTATATTATTATTATTATTATATGATTATATATTATATATTTACTAACATTTACCATTATTATTATATTTCCACACACACACCACACACACACACACCACACACAACACACACACACCACACACACACACACGCACACCACCACACACAATAATTATAGACACTTACTTAATAATTACCTGCAGATCCATCGTACTAACTACTTATCACATGACTCTCATTTCATGACGTCAAGCAGATGTGTAACATTTTCTATAACGTCGCTGGAAAACATTTACATTTTTCACATGTTTTGAATCTGAACTAACGTTTTTATTTCTTTTACGTTCTATGAAACCTTGACCAAATGCCAAGTGCAGTTACATTATCATTCTTATTTATTTATTTAGTTTTTAACACTTTTGATTTTTATTTATTAAATACTTTTTAATACTTTTATAAAAATTTTATTATTTTTGCTTCAATCCTTTTTTAAAGTTTTTAAGTTTGAACTACTATCAATTTATTTAATTTTGTATTGTTTTAATAAAAGAAAATTTGCATTTCTTACATACCTTAAAGCAGTAAATCAGTAAATCAGTTTAATCCAAAAACCACCCACCCCACTCTCCTACCCTTCCCATGATCTATTGATCTATTGATCTATGATCTTTGATCTATTGCATTCAATCTATTTCGCACTATCGATTTTCAGCACGGAAACATAGACATAAAACATAAAGTTCTTTATACACTGGATCGAACATAAGCAAAATTTTTCCCATAATAAAGCTAATCATAACACCCGCCCTGAACTAGCAATCATCAATGTACAACAGCAATACCTTCAGCATACCTTTAAAGCCACCGAATAAACACTAACATCAACAAAAGTTCCCACACTTTAAACAACCAGTTAAAAGAATAAACTAACATAGCATACAAAAAACGTTAACCTATTCACACGTTTGTCAAGCATATCTCTAGAATATCAATGTTAATTTATCCAGTTAACATTTGTAATATTTAACAAACACAGTTATCATAACCCTTGTCTAATTCATACAGACCTACGAATATATCTTAAGAATTAACACAAATTACAATTAATAAAGTGTCAGTTAGATGCTATAATGAACCTTAGACATATAATGACAACGACTAAACCTAACATACCTCACGTACAGATTAACTGAGCTAACATTATACAAAGTTCGGCATACTTATCAAAGTCGTGAAGTAAGCTGGAACACAACATACAAAATCTCAAGCTATTCCCAAAACTTTTTCCAAATTACCGAGCAAACAGCTAAAAAGCATATTATCTAACAAAATCCCTTAACAAAAAGACCAAGATCTGATCAACTATCACCAACATTCTTGAACTACGAATTGAACTACCCTTTCGTCAAAATGCAACTCGTCATCAAATCTTATAATATATTTGAAAACTATCGACATAAACCGTAGAACATTAGCAAAATTCCGATAATCCTACACATCGTTACCAGCAAAAAACCTTATACCTGCTACCCCACGTTCTATCACAACATAACCACGGTTAACAGCAGCACATATCTACAAACTATATCTATTTCTCTATCTCAACATGCTATGTCTTTTAAAATTCCTCAACCATTGTCATCTCTAGTAATATTAACAAAAACTAACAAGAATTAAATATGGCCTAATACTACTCTATCATAAAGCGACCAAATATTATATAATTACCTATAATTTATTATTATCCCATATATTATCACCAAGCAAAGATCTATATTATATATTATATTAGTATATTTTTTTCTTAATAATATTTACTCATTATTTTCATTAAAAATTATACAATTATCTATATTATATTATATTATTATTATATCTATTAGTTGATTATCAATATCCCACCATAGATCTCACAACACCAATATCGCATGCGACCACTTCGCCCGCAGGCTCTACAACTGGCAACAAAACCGTCCTGTACATAAAAATGCGCCTTAGAGTTTGATAGCAAAGAACTGAGAACACAAGCGCACTTCAAAGCTCGTGAACACAAAGATCAATTAGTTTTGGGAGGGAATAAACAACAGAACAGGTTATCAAAGTACAGGAACACATCTGCTCTGCCTTTTTCTGACCAATGATAGAATTCGTTACAACATGCTGTTAATGAGGGGTAAAATTGCCGATGCGTATAAAAACATGTATGCAAACACAACACACACCACACACAAACCTATATATATAGCTATATACATAAAGAAATAAATAAGTTACACACACTTCAATATCATTATATACTCATATTATTATATTATACTATTATATTATACTTCAGGTGTCCACCACCATTATATATATATATTACTACATATAATCATTATAACTATATTATTATATACTTCGGTCCGATTTAGTAAATATTGGACGGGGGTTTAGCGCCGAGTGTCTTCCGATGGGTTAGGACCATAAAAATAAAAATTAAAAATAAACTAAGGCAAACGTAACTAACTTTTAACCAAATATAAATATCTACAACAAAGACTAATGAAAACACTTTACAAAAGAATACTGAATAAAAGGAAACGAAAATGTGTTTATATTAAAATCGTGAAAAATAACCAATAATTGGACAAAAATAGCGAAAAAAACATAATATGAATATTAAAGCGATGAATGTTGGAAGATCTTTTTTATATTCAATATGTAATTCAAGAAGATAGCATTCCAAACATGAGGCAGGAATCGCCACAGATATATATATATACTAATATATACTATATATATATATAATAACATAATATATAAATATATATACTTACTATATATACTTATGTATATATACTATACTATATGTACTATATATATATATAATATATATCCATATAACCTATATATATACAATATATATATATCTACTTATATATTTGCTTGGGCCTGTCGTTGTGTGTGCTGGGGGTCGTGTTTGCATCCCACAGTCTATACCCATCCGCACATTTTCTATCCCCTCATTGGTAACAGCACTTTGTAACCGACAATTTCATATTATTCAGAAACAAACAACAGAGTCATGTAATGCTTGATACCCTGTTCTTTGTTTAATTCCGCCTCTCAAAATATGCTAATTTATCTTTTTTTTCACACGCCTTTGAATTGCTTGTTTTCTCACGTTCTTTTTACCCCAACCACTTCTCAACGAGAGCATTTTACCGACCTTTCTTCCAGTTGGTGAGGCCTGCGCGCGATCGTGTCGCAATGCGCTTATTGGTGTTGCTGAGAGCTATGCTGTGATACTAATAATAAAAAAATAATATTAATAATAATAAAAATAATAATAGATAATAATAATACAAAGTTCCACCCATAATAATAATAATAATAATTATTTTTATTCTGTGTGAAAAAAAGACATTTAACAAAACGAATCATAACGAGAATAGATAAAAAACAATAAGATAAATACAGAAGAAGAAACCAATGACAACAGATCAAAAAATCAAAAGAAACAAAACAGAAAAAGCAAAAAGCAAGAAAAAGTGAAAAAAATAACAAAAGAAATATAATAAAAAAACATAATAACTTAAATACTAATAATAATAATAACTAATATAATAGTAATTATAATAATATCTTTGGTAGTCGGTCTAAATATACCTAATATTATATCTAGGCCATATTTAATTTTTCTGTACTTTTGTTAAATATACTAATGACAATGTGAAATTCAAAACATGATCTGATAAGAAACTGATAAGTTCTCGAGACATATACTGTATGTTAACTGGTTATACCTGCTTGTTCGATTAAATCTGTGGTGGCTATAGGTTAAGTTTTTGCTGTGCGCATAATCTTAGGCTTACTATCGTCGAAGGTTTCTCCAACTTTATAAATAGCTTCAAAATATTATTATAATTTGATATGAGATTCATTTTCTCGAATAGTTGTTCCAATTCGTAAGTTCAAGATGTTGTAGTTTTGATAGAAAAGCACATTGGAGCTCAAATTTTGGTAAAAGCGGTTATTTGTATAATAATATCGCTTAGCTGTTGCTCACCGTATGTTGGAAAAGCTCTGGCCCAACTATTTTGAGTTCTGTATGCTTTGTTCGAGATGCTACCTCACCTTCGATAAGTATCGAACTTTGTAAATGTTCAGCAGATTATTCGTACGGCGAATACAATTGTTTAGTTGTCGTTGTCTATATTCTAAATTCACTTATGTTATGTTACTTTATAATGTAAAGAATTTTACGTTAGCATATCATTCCGTCTAGGCGTATGATAATTAGACAAACGACGTTCATGACAAATTCTTGTAATAAATATACAAATGTAACATGTAACGATTAAAGAGCAGCTTAACTGCTTATAATCATATTTCGACTCTCCTCCATGACAAAGTGTAGAACAGTTACGTTTTTGTTATGCCTGATGTATTTTAACATTTACTGTTGTTAAAGTCGCTGGAACTCTGTATAATGTTATGTCGTTACTCCGTGTTTTAAAGTCGGCGATATGCAGTATTGCTTGTTGTACATATCATCTTAGTTCATGCCAGTTATGTTTCAGCTTATTATATATGAGGGGAAAATACCTTAGACTATGTGATCATGCGTTATTAAAGAACTATATTTTCTTATGTTATGTTTCCCTCACAGAAATGATAGTCGAAACAGTCGACTCTCCGAATCCACAAAAAGATCAACATATATCAATAGATCAATTAGATCAATAATCAATAGATCAGGTCAGAAGGGTCAGCAGAGAGTTGGGGTGGTGTTTATTACACTGCATTTACTGAATATTTTACTGCTTAAGCGAGATATTAAAAAACCAAAAGATTTGTCCAAGTTTCTTAAACATATAAAATGAAATTACACATCTTTTGAGGTTAAGAAAGTCAAAAATGGTTTTCACACACCCCCAGACATAAAGGCAAAAATAAATAGAAAGTTTATTAAAAAATATATAGATTTATGTTTTAATAAAATAAAATAAAAATAAATAAACATAAATAAACTATAATAGGCAAATTAAAAATAATCTTTTAACAAAACTATATAATAACTAAAGAATAACTAGAACGTGAAGAACACAATGGGAAAATCATAGCATAACAAAACGAAATTTCTCTCCTATAACACGAATCCCCTGAAAAATTATAATTAGTATCTTCCAGCGACGCCGCGATCAAAACAAAGTAATTAGCAGCATAATGACCATAAAGACCCGTCCATACGCACTCCAAATACAGTAACATTATGATGATCACGTAAGTTAGTACGATGATTGCACAGGCTAAGCTATGTAAGTAAAGTGTGCCCTATAATTCAGTGATGTGATAGTGGCGCCGTAGACTTATTGTGTGTGTGTGTGTCGTGTACAGCATTACGACGTGTGGTGAACTGTGATCGTGTTCGATGTGTGCACAACGCCGGCTGTCCCGCACACACGCCCATTGCATAGCTACTACTTCCCATCCAATAACTGTCCTAGTAAAGATAACTTCCGGCGGTTCATATGTCGTGCGTGCTATAGTGATCTACTCTCTACCCACCTCTACCAAACCTTGTCGTGCTCGTGATTTGTCGTGCTGATGCTGCGATATAATAATATGCACTCAACTAATCAATAATTGAATAATAATAACCATAATAATAACTAATACATATAAACATACATAATAATAACATTCAATACTATAAAAAACACCTGTTTAAGATAAAAAACTGATGCTTAAGACCAGGAACAAACAAGAGCGAAACACACAACAGATAAACTAAAATCACTATACTACCCCTGCTCATGTCCAAAAGATAATTGTAAACAAAATCGGCTAAAAACAATCTCGATATAACTCCTTCGCTCATGTGTCAGCAATAGATATTCATAGATAATCGAGTCATTCTTCCAGAGATTTCATTGGCCGTTGATACCGTGAATCAGGCATAACAATACACGTTTCTCTAGATATGTTACCTTTGAGCACACACACCGTAATGCTTTAGTGTCTGGTAGAGAGCCAAGCATAGACCTCCAATGTTTTAGTGTCGACCCTGGCAGCGAAAGTGATCGCAACGCACTGTCATTGTTGTGAAAATCTGATGTGGAATAATAATCCAATACAAAATAATCAATAGCTATCATAATATAAATAAAAATAGCATAATAAATACTAACTCAAGTTAATATAACATCAATAATATGCAATCAAATAATCAATAATAATAATGAATAATAATAATAATCAATAACTAATATATACATTAATAATAATAATAAGAATTAATATCGTTTTTTGGTCGGGCGCCGTCGTATAGTACAGCATTCGAGACATTATGCTATGTTGACTTCTGCTGGTGAAGTTTTGAAACTTCTCAATTTTAGCTTCAACTCTGTTAAGAAATGCTGTATCTCGTCAGTTAGGCTAGGAATGAGATCATATCTTCTTGCTCTAGTTTTCACATATCTACCACATGGTTCAAGTGTAACCCAAGGTCATTAACATTAATATCTTTAGAGACAATCTTGACAATCAAGCGTTGTATATCTTATGGGATGCGGTAGATTTAACTTTGATACTTCTGAATTATAACAACAAACAACAACAACAACGAAAAACAACAACAGCAACAACAACAACAACAACACACAACTATCACGTCAACAATCTCATTCCACACAACACCCACATCAACATACTGCAACAACTGCAACAAACAAAACCGTGACATTTCAACAAACACCAGCCTACAGAAAAGAACATTATTATATGTTCATGCTCTATACAAACAAACTATGACTTTGACAAGCTAGATCAATAGGAATCAATAGATCAACTAGATTCAATAGATCCAATAGCATCAACTAATATCATTGGCAAAGTGATCAGGAGGGCAGCTCCTTGATAACCTCTATTTCACGCAGTTACCTTTAGAGTCAGTGTACGAAAAAATGCCAAATTTTTTAATGTTCATAAAGCGATAAAAGAATCACACATCTTTAGTAAAAACAAAATTCTTAAAGAACAACAAAAACAAAATAATAACCATTTTTGTTTTATGTTATACCAAATATGACTTGAATCACATCTACACTAACATCACCATCAAAACCCACACCTCAATCACACACTGCGCCTACCGGATGTGCTGGACAGAAAGGCATTACCCGACCAATCTAACAACTATTTTAACCTGCTCTTATGCACTACTTCCCAAATTTACTACTTACGATTCTGAACTACTATCTACTCCTAATTTATACAGGCAGTAGGCTTAAAAATCAAATTCCTTAAAAAAAACAAAAAAACTATCATCATAAATTTTTTTTCATATCAAAAAAACAAAAATATCAAAAAGCAACAACAAAACAAAATTAACATAAAAAAAACGAGTGGCAAAGGCTACGTACCCTTATACAAATTAATATCCTGAACGATTCCTCTAACCCGTAGATCAATAGATCACACTTAGATCATTGAAGAATAGGATCGGCAGTCTTACTCAACTAACTCC
>JABUQX010114891.1:0-7500 GCA_015478945.1 Trachelipus rathkii
GGAGGTGGAGAAATTTGAACGAATTACTGATAAATAAAGAACTAGAAATGAATTTTTTAAAGGCTTTTCCGAACCTCGAAAGGTTAGAAATCCGGTGTAACGCGTACTCTAATTTAAATCTGGTATTAAGAAACGCCAAAAGCGCCGTCGACCTAGATACACCCCCTCCCCTACCGTTGAGCGAAAAATTAGAGGAGTTGAGAATCTATTTTTGCGAAGACTTGTATCAAACCCTCGAGATCTTCCCGAGCCTTCGAAAAGTAACCGTCTTTCTCGATCGACACAACGTCCAAAATTTTTAACCTTCAACCGCAATTTTTTGGAAATCGGAGAAAAGACTTAATACCCTTCGACATTGAATTTCCGACTATTTTTAGCGAGAAGGAAGAGAAGGAGGTTGACTTCGTCTACGAGATTTCTTCTACACCATCTGTTTGGCCTCAACACCTGGACTACGTGTCATTTTTTGCAATGGTCTTGTTAAAGGAGTTCCCATCAGAACGTTTTATTAAAGCCGACGAATGGACTCCGTAGCTCTTACTCTTCTCCAATTTTTTGCATTTGGGCGCCTAAAATTACCTTGTCACACTAGCGGGACGCTTATATTAAGCCTATGCAGTATACTTAACTTTCTTGTTTTCCTCGCCCTATCCTCCCCGCATAGACCGTTTCTTTGTATTAAGGAACTTATGGATTTTGGAAACAT
The DNA here is from genome assembly GCA_015478945.1 of Trachelipus rathkii. Classification (NCBI taxonomy): domain Eukaryota; kingdom Metazoa; phylum Arthropoda; class Malacostraca; order Isopoda; family Trachelipodidae; genus Trachelipus; species Trachelipus rathkii. The sequence goes on from JABUQX010114891.1 coordinate 707, forward strand.
ATCTTATCCAACGAGTAACTCGACTCAATAATACATTTACTAGAAATTTCGACAAGTTCACGATAATAGATTCCCCTCCGTAAGTTCGAATTCTGAAGTCTCTCTTTTCTTCTGGTACTTCTTTTAATTCTTGGTACTGCCAAACAAATAAGTATTTTTACCGCAGTATTAGGCTGCCACTGCTCTGCGTTATTTTAGCACGAATATAAACATAGAAAGGGAGACGCCATGGATTATTTTTTTTTGGCGATTGGCTGCTTCAAGATTCGTCTTCGAAAGAACCTTTTCAAATGAGGATAAATTAAGAGAGAGGCTTAGTGTTTATTACGAGGCAATTTAAAAATAGCATAAAACTATACTTACGAAGATATTATTATCATATCACGCCTCCACTCCTCGATTGACATTTTCGTGTTAATCATAAATAATAACATATTTCCGCTAAAGAAGCACGACGAAAATGTTTTGAATTTACACAGTTGCCCAAATAAAATTATATTTAATAACACTTGATAATGAGATGGAGTTGGAGCTTTATTATAAAAGACCTTTATTATCACAGTATTTTCACACGGCAAAGACACTACGAGCGGATGCAATCGCCATTTCAACGCGAGGAGGCTCTTGCTCCGACTAACGCCTGATCAGATGGGGTATATTCGTTTTGAAGTAAATTAAATAAATTACAACACGGAAAGGATCATTCTTCCTTTATTTTTCCATTCTCGTTCATGCCGTTCGGATTGAGCGCGTGCAATTTTTTGCCAGATTCTCTCAACTTTTTATCTAGCGCACGAGCAGTCGGCGACACGTCTCTGTGCATGAACAAACCACCATGCCCTCCGCCCATCCACGTAGGAAGAGCAGCCCACCGCGATGTCAGCGCCCCAGATGCTCTTTCGTACAGGTCTCGTCACGCTGTCAGCGCTTCGGAAAAACGGATAACGATACGGTCAGACTTCTCTGACATACTCTCAGTGGATGCAAGTTCTATAGATTTCTAGGTTAAGACGGAGCAGTTGATATTCCTAGATTGACATTTTCCTTTCTTTCAATTAAGGATAGATCGTCGTGGGACTGGACGTCATAATCTTGAATAGTTGAAATAAGCGCGGAGAATACCAGGAACCGCCCGGAGTCTTTTTATCGACGGATTTATTTTTGGCGCATGTTCCACCAGAAACTTGTGGACAGAGCAACCTCCTCGGAATAGAATCGGCTTCCAGATATAGTGAGTACTCCTTATAGATTGCAGGACACTATGACTTGACAATTGCGGTAACTAACTAAGGGTTTTCTATTTAGAACAGCAAAAGTGGTATCGTTTATGTTCGCTTCTTTGCTGTCAAATGCTGGTGTTCGCGCGTCTGCTAGTATTGAGGAATTGTCGCATAGGGAGATCTTTCGTTGAGTGACCGGAGTTAAAATCTTGACTTTCGTTAAAATACCTTTCGATGAAAGCCGAGCTCAATCAAAACGGGAACTTATTGTCTCACCGCGAGGGAGTGAGGGCAAACTTTAGGAGAAGTTCGGGGAGCGGGATTGGCGGTAGGCAAATACCAGCGAGGTCCTTTCATACAAATTCTGATTTGGTGAAGGACTGTGCTAACTGATTTTGTTTTGCGGATGAGAATGTCGTTGAGAGGGGCGTCCTCATTAACGAAATGTTTTCGTGCAGAAATCGTGTGGTATGCGATTGGATGTCTATGACGGCGCTAAAGAACGGTGTTTCGCGGTAAAAGCGGCGAGAGACAAGGGTTTATGGGTACGTCAGTCACGAGAGCCCAAGGGCTGGAGGTCGAGGCCTAGACGTCTTATTTTCTGCCTTGGATTTTTTTTTTTTGGAAGACGGCGCTCCAAGTTTCTTTCGTCAGGTATACTGGCAAATAACACTTGAATCGCCGCTTACCCTGGGTTTAATAAATTCGGTCTCTCCGCGGCCTAATCTTTCCTGGCTTTTAATTTCGCAACATTTTGTTTTTTTTTTTTTCAATTCATTTCCAACCTATTCGGGAATAATAAGACATCACAATATTGCTTTCCTTTAGCGGCGCATCATCCACGGCGTGGCTCTTATATAGATTAGTAAAGTTCGAGTTTTTCCTTAGCTGATACTGCTTGCGGCACTGCGAAACCTTTACGGAAATAACGACTACTCGCGTTTTGAATTTCTTCCTAAAATCGCTCATCTACCTTGCGTCTTCTAAATATCTCTTTGGTAGAGAATTCGCTCATTACGAAAATACGTTGGCTATAAATTCGGACGCTTCGGTTTTTTTTTATTTTATTTTTTTTTTTCGTTTCTGCAACAAAAATAAACAAAAAAGATTTTTTCATTACAATCTTTATTCATTTTGTGCAGACGCCGCAAGCCTTGGACATTATGTCCGTCAGCCCATCTATCCTTACGTGCCGTGGCACATTCCATGGAGATAAAATAAACAAAGCGAATACGAGTTCCCTTACGCGGCCGACGAGGTATGTTCGTCGATTAGAGTCGCAAACAAGTCAACCAAAGATCTACACAGGAGAATAATATACAAGATCCTAGTCCCGACGTTCGCAAAGAAGCTTCATCGTCTTGATCTCGCGGGTCAATATAGCGAATATGATACAAGAAAGCAAGCCTGGCCACCACCTGGATGATATTAAGGCTGGGATACGAAACCCGAAATTTCTCTCTATGAAAGAATCACAACGGACTGCTGCGGAGGGGGGGTTCGGGCGCGGAGAAGTATACAATTTAAATATAATAAACGAGTAGGATTCTGAGTCTCCCCTTCGCTCCTTCCTGTAACTATCTAGACCGATGTCATGTTCGAAGGATGCTTTTTGGAGAAGGTCGCCATGGTGGCGGAACTGGCGGAAAGGTTGACGGAGGAGAGAGACGAGAGGGCGCGGTTTACCAAAGACAAAACAAACGTGGAAAACGCGGACCTAGTGACAGCAAATGGTGCGCATCCGAGCATCGTATGCTCTCGGATATTCGTAAGTTCGTAACAACAGGCGTAGTGGCTTATTGCGAAATAGGGCACGTATTTCTGATTCCCAGTTGACTTGATCACCACTACCTGCACTCGCCGCATTCGAATCGCGCAGATACGCTCTGCTTTTTATAAGACGTCCTCTCTATATTTTTGCTCATCGTGAATCGGGGATCGACGGTGGCGATGGTTTTCACCGTCTTTCTTTTGCTAAAACGATAATTGTCGTGCGAAGGGTCCAAGAAAAACTTGCCGAGAATTAAATGAACGAAAACGTTCAGTAAATATATCATGTTACTTTCCTTTCTGCACGTGAACACGATCCACAGTAATTTCATCAATTTGTATTCCATACTCTTATCGTCGATATAATCGGGCATCGAGGTCATCGCCTCGCTCTCTATCGCTTTCGAAATCGCGTTCCCGACCGCCCCTTCGCTTGCTAAAATACTTGAAAATATATTTTTGGCATTCAAATCGCTCGTTAATTTTTCCACCGACGGCTTCATTTCTTTTTTCTTGACATCCGAAAACTTATTGTCGTAGGTGATAACATAATTGATCGTGTGGGCGGATTTACCGATTCTCGAGCCCGCTTGCTTAATGAAAAAGGATTTCGCGTTCCTCGACGTGCAATAATTAAAAGAATTGTCATCGTTATCTGATCTCTTTCTCGCATTGGAATATCTTCTCTCGTCTTCTTCGTCGTCGCCGTCGTAGTCTTCTTTGAGATCTTGTAAGAAATTCTCGTCGTAATCGTCGCATACGCCGCGGCCGCCATCACCACCACCCCTTTTTCTGCTCAAAGTCTTTTCGCGTAATCGTTTAGCGTCGGCGGAGGTCGGTATTGGCGCGGCGATGTTCATGTGGTCGTTCCAATGAGCGGCGGCGGCAGCGTTCTTTTTCTGAACTTTCCCGTCAGCTTGGGCGAAAGGCGATGATGATGAAGAAGGGGCGTCGTCGAATATCGCGGCGGCGCTCTCGTCTTCGTTTTTACCGAAATTGTTCGTCGTTTTACAAAAATCGGTTTGGAATACGCAACCTATACTGTAATTCGGGTCGTTGTCGAATTTAAATACGTTGCTGTGATGAAACATAAACGCGATATTTCGATTCTCGAAATTGGCGGCGGTGTATGAAGCGTACGCGTTTCCAAATTCGACATTCTCTCCGATATTGGCGACGTGCTGGGGTTTGAAATGATCTTTCAATTCGAAAGACGATTTCGGATTCAGGGTGACTAGCGTTTTAAAAAGGTAGTTCAAAATGTTAAACGGATTTTCGACCGAGCATAAAATATCCGAAAAGAAGTTAAACATTACTCGATTCTGCTTCTGAGTGATTCGAATACCTTCTCTGATTAGGGAAGCGTCGTCGTCTGCGACGAAACCCCCCTGCTGCTGCTGCTGCTGCTGCTGCTGCTGCTGCTGGTATTCCGATAAAAAGATTTTACGATTTTTTACGCGTTCTTCTTCGAGATTCAAATCTTTGATGGACTTCTCGTAATGTTTTGAATCCAAGAACTCGTTAGCGATCAAACTCATTTCCACCCTAATAGTGCCTTTTTCACTCTTGGTAAGTGTTTCCTCTTTAACGAAAAAATCTTCGATTTTCTTTTCTACGTGATCTTTGAGCACCTCCATAATGATGATGATGATGATGATGATGACGATGTAACCGATAAAACAAAATATTATGGTTTGTAACGCTCGATTTATACGGTGAAAATTATCGTTTATTATAATAAATTTATTAAATTCTTTAATTTTTTTTAAAAATATTCGTTTCGTATTAATTCTAATCTAATAATTTTATAAGATTTATTATAATAATATTTTTTCTTACAACTACTACCCCCTACCATGAAAAATGAAAATGATTTAGGAAATATAGAAGATTTTATATCCCAAAATTTATTCCGAAAGAGAAAGCCATTAGACCGGAGAGAAGAGAAAGAAGACGAAGAAGAAGAAACCAAACAGGAAGGCGTCAAAAAAAGTTATAGAGAAACTGAGATAAAAAGCACCGAGGGTGAAAGGGAGCGAAAAAGAACGAGAGTCGATGATTTTCCCGCGCGCGTCGATAACGTCCAATTGCTCTACAACCTTTTATCCAACGAAAACTGCACGATTTATCCCGAAGATGGCGGGGAGAAGAAAAAAAATTTTCATTTTAATCTACGATCCGCGTTATCGTACGCCTCCAGAGATCGTTCTTTCTTCCAGTCATCGCAAAGCAAGAAAGTGAAGAAAACAATGTCAACGATGGACGAAAAGGAATCATCACTGCCATCCCAGCCCCCTCTTTTCTTTTCGGTAGCATTCGCTTCGAAGTTTCTGACGGATAATAGAATTAACATTTTCGTAAAAGCTCGCGAAATTTTCGGTAGGAAAACCAACTTTAAAAGGAATAGTATTAAAAAGTTGCGGGAAGGCGAATACGAAATATCTAAAAAGCGAGACCCGAAAATACCGGAAAACGCGTCGTATTCCCACGACGAGGTCGTCGCATCAGCAGCAGCAGCAGCAGCAGCGGCGGCGCCGCCACTCGCGCACGCTGAAACGGCTAGGGATACTGATTGTTCCAACTCCGAAATTTTTACGGGCTCTTTTTATAAAGTTCTCGGAGAATACGCGAATGAATTTTCTAGTTTCGCGTCGTCCGAGTGCCAAAAAAGTTCATTGTATATGGTATTGAACGACGCGGCGCCTAATAACGAAGAAATAGAATTTCGGCTGTTAAACTCGACCTCACCGAGAAAACGTAATCCGTATTCCGCCTCGGCGGCGGCGGATGCGGCGTCCTCCTCTTCTCTATTCGATGGAATAACGCCGAGAAGACGCGCTAGTAAGAACGCGACTCTAATAGACGACGAAAATATGATCCGGGTCGAAGTTCCGACTAGTTATTTGCACGCCTCCTATATTTGCGAAAAGGAACTACAAAAAATGGGAGTAAAGAGACACGCGTGCGAAAGCGAGGAGGAAAATTTTTGGTCTTATTTAGAAAGAAAAACGAAAAACTTCGATACCCGAATTATTAACGAAAACGAAGCCGGTGGCGGCGAGGGTGGTCGCTGGGGCGCCATCTCGCGCAGGGTTGCGGATAACGAAAGTAAATTTGGCGCGATAGATCTGATTTGGCAGTGCAATTTCGACGAGGAACTCGAAAAACAAATATTACAGTTAATATCTTTGAAGCAAAAATCGATCAAAGACAGTTCGCTTAGGGTCATAAAAGACATTCTGCGCAAATATTTCTATTACAACGCAGTTCTTTACTTGTGTAACGATATCGGCGGAAGAAGAGTAAACATTTTCCCTCCCGTTCCATGCAATTATTTAGCCCTGAAAATGTTCTTTTTCGCTCGAGGTTCTCACATAAGCAAACGAACGTTTTTTCATCAGCTGAATACCATAAATTATTACGTATTCCACGCTTTGCCGAAAGGGAGTTTCAATAGACTTCTCGCAGAAAATTTTTACGCCCGTGAATACGCCAGGAACAAAGATACCCTTAAGAAGGGCGGCGCGCAATTCGGAAAACCGAAAAAGAGCACGTTGGCCGCCGACCGCGACGATCGTTGGCGCGTTGAGCCAGCTGGTCATGTCTATAAAAACGGGCCAAATGATACTCGCTTCCGGCGGCGATGGAAGAAGAACGGCTCGAGTATTAGTTGGGAGGTCTAGCTGTTCGAGGCGGGTCGATAGTGGGCCCGCCAGGGGCCCGGTCGGTATCAACTGTGGTATCGGGACATGCCCTGCCGCTGGTTTCATAGGCAGGGGAAGGGGGAGGTAGGCTCCTCCTCTG
>JABUQX010114891.1:17500-20093 GCA_015478945.1 Trachelipus rathkii
GGCAAGAAGTGTTTGCAATCTTAAAACAACCCACACAAATTAATGTAAAAGGAAAGCAGAATCAAATTACGTGTAATGAGTTAACAGAAGGGTCTCAGTTAAATTCGTATACGTTATGTTGGTAACAAACTCAGTGTGCGTTGTTATGCCAATTTTGTACACGAAGTATCTACGATCTCCCTATTGACATTTGACACCAAAAATAGAATCTGTCTAGTCGGTACAATGTAGGCAAAGATATAAAATTATTGTTGCAATAGGTAATGGTAAATAAATTTCATAATGGATAATTTTACAAGTCACGAATCCTTAATAGAATTATTAAAAATAATTCGAGAACTAACCCCCAATAAGAATCAAAAATACAAATAAAATGGGTTATTTGAACGTTAAACAAATCAATAATAAATTTTATACTATCAAAAACAAAGATAATTTTAAGTAAATCGAGTTTAATATATAATTATAAAGAATATTAATAGCATTAATATATTAAAATTTGCGATGTTACGTAACTAATAATAATAATAATAATAATAATAATAATAATAATAATATAATAATAATAATATAATAATATATAATATATTAATAATAATAATAATAATAATAATAAAATACTAATATAACAACAACAACAAACCAACAGCAGCAGCAACACAACAAAACAACAACAAAACAACAACAACAAAACATCAACAACAACAACAACTCCGACTCCACTCCGCAGCCCTGCTTTAATAATAAACAATACATAAATAATAACAATAAAATAACAATAAACAATAACAAAACAATAACAATAAACAATCATAATAATAATAATAAATAATAATAATAATAATAATAATAATAATAATAATAATAATAATAATAATAATAATAATAATAATAATAATAATAATATAATAATTAATAATAATAAGAAAAAAAAATGTGTAAATTAATTTCAAATAGTAATAATAGAAAAATATAATAATAATAATAATATTAAAATAATAATAAATAATAATAATATAATAATAATAATAATAATAATAAGATAATATAATAAATAATAATAATAATAATAATAATCAATAACAATAATAATTAATAATAAATAATATCAAACTTTAATTCAGTATAGCAGTTAACATTTTTATCCTTTAATAACAGAGATACAAATATAATTGATATTATTACAATTTCAAATAGCAAATATATATCAATTAGGATTCAATTCCTCCTATTGAAGTGGGGCTATTGATTGCAACACCAGTGTTGTCGCTCTTTGAGCCGAATAAATACATTTATGCATATATTATTTTGAGCAACGACTGCGCAGATGTCTTTTCTTTTAATATAAGAATAATTGTATAATTAATGTTACAATAAGATATTGGTATTAGAATATTCGTGAATTAATACCTATTGACTATCACGATCCATGTATGCTATAAGTTTTTATTCCTAACCACAATTATTCAATGTTACAATACATAATAATAATAATAATAATAATAATATAATAATAATAATAATAATAATAATAATAATAATATAATAATAATAATAATAATAATAATAATAATAATAATAATAATATAATAATAATAATAATATAATAATAGTATATTTTAATAATAATAATATATAATACTTATAATAATAATATATAATATATAATAATAATCATTAATAATCATAATAATAATAATAATAATAAATATATAATAATAATAAGTAATAATAATAATAATAATAATAATAAAATAATAATATATTAATAATAATAAAAATTAGAATAGTAACTAAATACTTTTAATAGAATAATAATAATATATAATAATAATAATAATCAATAATAATAATAAATATATAATATAATAATAATAAATAAAATATAATAATATAATAATAATAATAATAATAATAATAAAATAATAATAATAAAATAACAATAACAATAACAATAACATAACAATAACAATAACAATACAATATAATAATTATATATATATAATAAATAATATATAATAATAATAATAATAATTATAATATAATATAAATAATATAATAATAATAATATATTAAAATTAATATTACAAATAATATAATAATAATAATAAATAATATAATAATAATAATAATAATATATAATAATAATAATAATATAGATAATAATACTAATAATAATAATAATAAATTAATAATAATATATAATAATATAAAATATATTATAAATAATAATAAATATATAAATATATAATAAAATAATAATAATAATAATAATAATCAATAATTAAAATAATAATATAATAATAATAATAATAATAATAATAATAATAATAATTAATATAATAATAATAATATATATAATATATATAATAATTTATAATATTATAATAATAATTTATAATTATAATTTATAATTATAATAATAATAATAATAATAATTATATAATAATAATAATAATAATATAATAATATAAATAATAATAATAAAATAATAATAATAATAATAATAAAATATAATAATAATAAATAATAATAATAATAATAATAAATAATAATAATAATAATAATATTAATAATAATAATTAATAATAAT
>JABUQX010114892.1:2500-18385 GCA_015478945.1 Trachelipus rathkii
GCACATTAAAACTTTAGAATTAAAGCATTTGTATATATATAAAAAAAAAAAAAGTTGTACATAATCTTCAAATTTGTTTTAAAAAAAACTATTTTTAACATCTAATATACAGAAAGCTTCTATCTCTTATCTTTCTAAAAAATAATCCCTCTCATATCTCTAATGAGAAATCATTTGATATTTTCTTAAAAAGATCCAATTTATTTAATCATCGGCCATCTTAAACCTATTGAAGTCTCCTTTTTGAAGCAGGAACGGAGAATATTTAAGTAAAAAATTATTCGACAATTTTATAAACTCACTAAATTTCCGAATATGCTCTCATGCTGAATAAATTTCTCATTCAAAAGAAATAAAAGAGGTCGTAAGATTTGAACGCCTATCTGTTATATATATATATCTAAATAATAATCAGGATTAATATATATATATTCATATATCTATATTATATAATCACATATATATATCATATATTAATATATCTACCTATATAATATATATATATATAATATAAAATATATATATATATATATATATATTTATAAGCTATATAGGTTGACTTCGTTAATATTAGGTTAGGTTAATTTAGGTTAAGTTTGATTAGGTTAGGTTACCCTATACAAAATTTAATGTATTTACTCTAAAATTATTAAAAAAACGATACATTAATTATTGATTTTCGCTTCTGGAGTCAAAAAGTGCTCGCTATATATATTATATTATATAAAACATTGTTACGTATATGATATATATATATATCTATATATATAGTAATATAATATTATATATAGGTATATTATTATTTTTACTATATAACAATTAGGTATATATATATATAACAGATATATAATCATTCTGGGTACAACCTTTCTTTCTAATGTGCGTGACATGCACGCCGGATAACATAAAAGTTATGTAGATAGAATATGCCAAAAGTCCGAAAAAGAAAGCCAGCCCTTTAGCAGCCTCGCTTTATAATTTATTAGTAGCAGATCTCGTACAGAACAGTCAGATAAATACATATATAACATATATAATATATATATATATAATTATATTAATTAATATATCTAATAGGTATCTATATTATAGATCTATAGTATATACCTATATTATATATACTATAATATAATATAAATATATATAAAAATATGTATATATATATATATATACTATTAGTCATTCATTTTTACTACTTGATCTAATGTTGAAAATAACAATATAAGTAAGTTTGACTACACTAGGTATAGCCTTTTTTGCAATTGTCTATTCACAAAAAAAAGTATTAAAGAAATACTGGAAGAAGTTGCTGAAATTTCAAAACTAGTCATTTTATTTTCGTTGCGTTTTCCACTACGGATTGTTGAAGTTCTTCATGCATATGCCGACCTTCCTTGATGCATGCTCCCCAACACCTTCTCAATGGTTTGTTTTGAAGGGAATATTACTACTTTAATTAATTTTTTAAGGCATTTTTCCGAACTCATTTTTCTAATGCGCATATATAATTCTTATTTTAGTATCCATGCGAATATTCTGTAATAAATGTTAAAGACACAAATCACTTCTCCTTCTAAATTACCCTAGGAACATGACTTGCATTTCGTTCTCACACACATACAACGATTCTAGAAACACACCTTTATTTAGTCCCCTTCTCTTATCACTTCACTTAATTTTCTTACCTCTATCTATATTAACAATTTTCTAACATGCATTTCTAAAACAATACAATTTAATCGTTTTGCATAGCAAATTTGCATATTATTACTTACTTTTTCATTTTTTTTGGAAAATAAGCATTAAATCACGCCTGAATATTTATCACTACCTGTTACCTATACCATGCTTACTAGAGAGATAATGTAGACTCACTAGTGCCATCTTCTCTTATAAGTAACCACAGAAAAGAAATTCACTAGCTCAAGCTCACGTTAAGCTTTTCAAGAATAATTTAGTACGGTTGATACCTAATAGTAATGTCACAAGTAACATTAAAAAAACAATGTAACAATTAAAAAAAAACAGACAAATAAAATATTCTTTTTGAGTTTATTAAGTCTATTATGACAACTAGTCTGATCTACTCAAAGAGTATTCTAACATTAAATATATTAAACATATATATATATATATTACTATATATACATATATATATAATTATATATATATATATATACTATATATATATATACGTAATATATATATATATATAGATATATAATAACTCATATATATATAATAATATATAATATACTATTATACTATATATATCTATATATATATATTATACTATATATATATATATACTATATATATATATATATAGTACATCCTATAATTATATCTATATTATATTATATATATATAATATTATATACTGTATAATTAATAATAATATACTATATAATATATACCATTTAATATAATATTATTTAATATATATTCAGGTATAAATATACTATATATCAAACGAATATTATAGCATAAAATGTAAATATGGGCTTAGCTACAAAAATCTTTAGAGAGTTTTAATACAGCTCAAACTCTTAAAATGTAAAAGAAACATTTGCAGGTGAAACGGGGGATCCACGGAAATCAAAAATATTTAAAAAAATTAACAGTTACTGAATAACTAAATCATTGCGTAAATTTCTCTAAGACCAAATAGAAAAATAATAAAATAATTTTTGATCCAAAATAAATAAATAAAATTAAAATATGAAACATAAATAAATGAGAAGCAATTAACAGAAGATGAGATACTAATGTATTCATAAAAAAAGTATGATGATAAATATTTAATATTTTTTAGATTATGAAATTTTTTCTTGTTATTAGGATCAAAATTAAAGAATCCTTCAAAAATCTTCAAATTAGATTTAAGTTGAAATGAAATTAACGGTATACTAATTAATATAAGAATTTTTTATTCTCCTTTGAATAAAACAAAAAAGTTGCACCTTCCAATTAATGATGTGCTCATTTCTGTGAAATATGTCTGAAAAATGGCATTTGGTCATTTCTCTTCTAACGCTACACCTAATGTTTTTGCTCTTAATCCGGACCTTCATAGGGTCTTTAACGTTTCACCTAAATTGAATAAATTTACAAAACTCCACACGTCGTTCTTTGTCACCTCGCATTCTTTTCAAATTAGTCGTATTATTATTATCAAAAATTTGTGATAACGTATCCGGAAAACTGATACTATTAGTGATGTCCAATAGTATTTAAACATAAATTTTAATGTCAAGTTAGTTTGAGGTGAGAATGGGATGACTTTACATTATCATTAGAAAGGGAATTTGGTTCGCTTGATCCAATCCAGAAGAAAAAATGCTTTGTTACTTGTGTACATTAAAATTTTTGGATAGGCTAAGTTTTTTAATGTACGAAAGATAAAATCAACTTCTTGCTTCAATATGGAGGATCAAATAATTGATTATGCAAACAGAACTTTAACTTTAAAGTGATTCTCAGCTAGAATACTATGGAATCGCTCAATATGGTGACTTACTGTCATACTCATCACAATAAATACAAAATTTATTGTTAATTAGTAAAAGTATTAGAAAGTATATATTTTCAATATATATATTTATAAATATGAAATAGATATTAATTATATTTTACTAACTTTATAATTTAATAATTATTTATTATAATTATAATTATTACATTATTTCATTATACTATATATATATATAGTCATACATATAACTCATATAAATATATATATATATAGATACTAATGATACATATATATATATCATATATGGTAAGAGGTAGGTTTTTTCTATAAGCTATGGTCAAAATTTATTTATAGATACTCTAGTCAGCATTTATATGGTATTTAACTACAGCATTCTACCTGTAACACCTCTTAGAATTTGACTATAATTAAATATCTACTATATATCTATATATATAAATACCTATACTCATATATAATATATGATAATATAATTATATATATATATATAATATTATATATATTAATATATATAATATATTAATGTGGTAGTTAAAAAAATTTTTGTGTATTTTTTAATAAATTCTGATTTATACGCTCGATAGTGTGCCATAGCAAATTCATTAATTATAGAGATAAGGACTTTATACTTAAGTGACAATGATCTCAGCTTTTGACATAATCACAGATACATCAAGAATCTCTCAAGAATCAACTATCAGCTAGACAGCATTTCCTTTTTACTCTCGAAGAAAGCAGATGTAAGTCACTTTCCTTTTTGACCGATGCCTGGAGCGGACCTTGAAACGGTCTCTTTTCAGCACATCAAGCTTACTATCTGTCATTATTTAACTATTTAAAAAGTTTCAACTTTTTGTTGCTTAGGCTTAGTATTTAGCTATGTCTGTCCTCGGTTTCGAGACTCTAACATTAGATTTCCACCTTAGGGTTTGTAAGTAAGGCGTTGAAGAACGTGGGCAATCAGCACATGATCCTGTGTACCGTTTCAGCTAAATGGAAGAGAGAGAGCGAGAGAGAGAGCGAGAGAAGAGAGAAGAGAGGAGAAGAGAGAGAGTAGAGATGAGAGAGAGAGAGAGAGCAGAGTAAGAGAGGAGAGGAGAGAGAGAGAGAGAAGAGAGAGAGAGAGAGAGAGAGAGAGAGAGAGAGAGAGAGAGAGAGAGAGAGAGAGAGAAGAGAGAGGAGTGAATAGATATGATAGAGAGAGAGAGAGAGAGAGAGAGCAGAGAGAGAGAGAGAGAGAAGTAAATTCTCAACACTGAATAATTAAAGATAGTAAAATCACAGCAATGCTTGGTAATTTTTTGAAAATTCAAAACCTCAGTTTTCGTTCATCTCAACCTTAGAACCTTAGTCGATCCTTATTCCTGAGTCTCTGTATATCGACAAACAAAAGCCTCCGTTATATAACAGCACCTCTCTTCTATGAAGTTATATATTTATACTTCCACTAACCTTACAAAATTTGTAACATCTAACCAACAATCCCTAAGTAACTTCGCCTCTCGAAATTGAATTCCTTTCTCTTATTTTTACCCTATATAAATTGCGTATAATGTGGTATCGACATTTTGGTTACCACATTGGACTCATTATAACTAGACCATCATTACTTATTCACCCAATCATAAATAGTTTATAATTTGTATAATTTCTAAACTGCGTTTAATATTACATCTACAATGATTTGGGCTTTTCGAAAAATAACGAATAAATTGTTGATATTAATACTCACCTCTATTTTTTGATTCAATTAAAATTTTAATTATTTATTATCATACTTAGACCAGAAGATGACTTTAGTTGAGTCTACTCTAAACGCCATCGATTACTCAATGTTCCAAACTCAGCGACCCCGTTTCCTTTATTATTATTATTTAATTATTATTATTATTATGTATTATTATTATATTATTATATTTGTATAAGTGATAGCTGATATGACTTAATAACAACATACCTGTGATAATACGATATATATATATATATATATATATATATATATATATTATATATATATATATAGGATATATAGTATAATATATAATATATATATATATACCTAATTATCAAAAATTGAAAATATTAGATTAATAATATATATATTATATATAATATATATAAATATATATAATATATAATTATATATTATATAGTATATATATATTATAATATATTATATTAATAATATATATATATATATATATATATAATATTAATATATATATATATATATATGTTTGTGAGTATGAGAGTATGTTTGTGCGTGTTCTCTCTGCTTTTTACATTAAACGCATAGTATATGATTTAAAAGAGATGTCTAAGTGTGAATTAGTTTCGGGACTGTGTCAGATATTGAGGTGTTGTTTCTGTTAAATCTTATTTACAGTACGTTTCATTATTCTCTGGAATGTGTAATAAATTTATTGGAATGTGAACATTTAAACGATCCGAATTTAATTTTCTCGCGACAACTTAATTAAGTTCAGCAATTTGATAGATTTTCAAAAATGTTCATAATTCATTGTACTAGCGTGTATTGTTTTTTTTTTTTTTTTTTTTTTTTGTGTTTTTTCTTTGTGGTTTTATGCAAAGTGAGTCGCATGTATGTGTAAGAAACGGATGCTTTTAGTTTCTTTTGCATTTCGTTGCTACTACCTTATAAAGTTATTTTGAGAAAAAAAAAAAAAAAAAAAACAAAACTTAAGGTCACACTGAAGAGGACATCAAAATGCTTTACCAGAAAATTTTACCCGTGTTTATGTTAGCGCAATAAAAATAGTTTCCAGTGATTTTAACAAATTCAGCATAAATATATAGTATATATTATATATATCACTAATAAATATATATATATATACTATATATTATATAGTATATAATATATATATATATTATAATATATATATATACTTATATCATTATATATATATATGTAATATAATCACTAAGTATAATCATTGTATTTGTATAACCTATATATAATCTATATAGTCTGATATATATATAATTTCATTTACAAAAAAATTATAATTTTATATATACTATATACTATATATATATATAAAGATGTTATACTAGATATCTTCACAATATTCTTCAACATAAATAAATATTAGATTATATTATTATAATTTCAAATATTATAATATATATATAGATATATATATATATATTATCTATATTATATATAATTTGTTGAATTGAATGCGGCTAAGTCATCCATCTCTTTGTTTCTCTTCACCTTTATTTCTATTTGTTTATATTACAGCATTGTAAGATAAATTAGTTTCAACATGACCACATACGTGCATCGTGCGTCACACCCACCCACATCCACACTCATACGTAAACATATATATATTATATTATAATAAGTACTAATTATTACTTTTTTACCTACTCACAGTCAACGCCTTATTCTGAGGAATATGGTCAGTATGTTTATTATCTCTAACGCTCTCTATGTATATCATCCAATTCCTCTACTCACTTTGGTTGCTCTGAATTATTTCATAAACATACGAGGCCTCTCTATGCTCTATGTGATAGACTCAAATGCTATTAATTTTTATATTTTGTAATTTTTTTTAAGCAAAAAAACCCTCTAAAAAATTGTAACTCAATGGTTCTAGGAGATGTTGTAGCGGACGCATGGAGCAGAGACCATAAATTTTCGCAACTATTGAGCCAATGACCTGCAGCAATATATGTGGTTTATCAAGCTGTTTTTGTTGACGATCTATGTGAAATATACATTGAGAAAAGAAAAGTGTTAAATTAAATAAGGATTATATAATTAAGATGAATAAGAAAACAAATAATGAAATAGAATGAATATTACTGTTAAAACAGAATAATCATTTATTGTTTGAACTCTGGTTGTTGTTAAATTAGATACAATGTGATTATTGAGATATTTTAGCTATGCTGAACTTCTGCTGTGAGTAAGTATTGAAACTTTATCTAATAATTTATTTAGTTTACATCTTGTTAATTATAAATAATTATGTCATGTTATGTCAAACATGACACTTAGGTAATGAGATATATATATTATTTATTGTTTTATAGATTTCAGATAATTAAAACAATGTTAATTAGTAAAAATTAAACATTAATATTTTAGAGATATCGTTGAAAAAGATTCTTCTATTACTTTTATATTAATTGCTAAAATCGGTAAAATGCCTATTTAAACGATCAAACTCAACTGGTTTTACAATGATAGGACAACAAACAGATACCATATCCACAACAACGAGTAGCGTACCAAGCAACAACAATCAACAGAAATCTTAACAACATAACACAACTCCCTATCGATAAATGCATAACTCGACAACACTACCATGACCATAAGCAAGCAAAGAAATTTCATATTATGCCATTTTTATGGAGTTACTAGCGTAACTAAAAAACTTTATTACTGACAGATATTGTAAAGGAAATAAAATAGAATTATCTATAGCCGAAAGTCACAGAACATTAGATCATAAACATAGAAAACGCAATAATTCACAATTATTTGGTAATTGGCAACGTATAAAGCTATATTATACGTTGTAGAAGTCGTTGTTTCGTCTACATCCCTCGCCTGTCCCCATCGGCATCGAGGGACCCTGAAAAATTGAAGATCAAAGAAAGCATATTTCCATTAATGGAGTCGAGCCGATGGGGAAGCGAGAGGGGGGGACCACCAGTCCGCCCCGTCGTGCCACGTTCTAGAGGCCGAGAGACCCGGCGATGCCTGATATCTATGCGTCTACTCTAGGGTGTTAGTTAGTTTTAAATCATAACACAACTTTCCTATAATAAGCTTTAATACGGCTGAGTCCAAATATGTAATCTTGTTTTTTTTCTGTAAGTACGTACTTCTTGATATATTTTTTTCTTACTTCTGGTAATAAGCTTTATACGTTCCTGATGTCCGAAATATGTGAATGGTTTTTTCTGTAAAATGATAAATACTTTTCGAGAATAATTTCATACGGGATCACGTCCCGGTTGCTCAGTGCCCCATTATATTATATATATATATTATATATATATATAATATATATATATATATACTATATATATATATATTATATTATATATATCTATATATATATTATAATATATATTATATATGATGGCCGCTACTTAGGATAGAGCCTAACACATTGGAATTAATTCATCAAAAACTTGATACAACAGTCTACTGCTTAAGGTGGAAAATGAGTAGAAAAATATGACCATCCTGGCTAGAAATCAAACTGAGCTAAAATTTTTTAAGTTTAGCCGAGGAAATCTGTAAAATAAAAAAAAAAAAAAAAAAAAAAAATAAAAAAAACAAAAAAAAAAAAAAAAAAAGCACATATATTGAGAACTACAAAAGACTAACAGTGAAATGAATATATTCATTTTGAAATCGCTTTGTATAAATATATGGTTATCGAGAAATAGTTAGAATAAAAATAATTAAAAAAGAAAATTATAAACATAAAAAAATATAGGATATTTTAATTGTTGCGTGGATGTTATCTGTTAGACATAGTAACTATATATATTATTTGTAAAGGTAATTACACGGCAATTTAGGGGAAAATATGGAAATGAATCACATAATATTCAAGATAGGATCCGTTCAATAGACGAGGGAAACACCAAAGTGAGAGAGCAAGGAAGATCAACGTATTTCTATATCCACGATACATCAGATTGGGTAGGAAGGTGAGTGGGAAGGGAGGGGGATGAATAAAGCTGGAGATACTCTCCCGCTGTATAACCGCTGCAAGATAAATTCCAAAGAGCTCGGGGGCTTCGGATGACCCTCTTCACCCGGAGGGGGGGAAGTAGTTACTATACCCGTAGTTTCCCCGACGGCCGATAGACGCACGAATCGTGCCTCAGTGCGGATAATAATCGACGCCGCTTGGGGTTATTCTTTAGTTTAAAAAAAAAAGGACGCAAAATTTTCATAGAAAAGTCTATTTATTTTAACGAGAGTACCACCAATAAAAAGGTCTCTAAATAGGCCTTCTTCTTATATATATTACTTTAATAAATTATTAACAATAATTTTGTTTTTAATTTTTTTTATATATTTTATTACATTTATCCAAATCATTAATATACATTAACTCGAAGGATTCCAAAAATAGTATTACTTTTCGCTGTAGCTTATGTAGTTTTTGAGATTTACTAAAAATCTGTTTAATAATTTTTTTTTTTTTTTTTTTTTTTTATGTTTATATATTTTTAATTTATAATATATATATTTATATTTTTTTTATTAAGATAGACCAATTTTACACGACACAATGTATTTTAAAGTAATGACCAAGCATTGCCATTGCAATTGTTTTTCCTTTTGTCCAGAGATAGTTCTCATATGTAAGATTTTTGAAATATTGGATTGTGGCTCTCTTCTATGAGCGCGTTGAACACTATCAATATATATGATATATTATTGAAATCAATAGATAATAGATCAATAGTATCAATATAGATACAATTAGAGTACAGGGTAGGGGGGTGTATACGTTATCGTATATTAACTGATTTTACTCTATAGGATTATATATACTGCTTTATATAAGGTTATTATAAAATGTGAAAATTTATTTTAAAAGTTATAATAATTATATATAAAATAAGATAATAATTATTTAAGTTAAATAAACAAAATATTTAAAGAAAAAAACTAAATAAATATAATAAATAATATGATTATTTTTGTGTTATGTTATATACAAAATATATTAACTTATTAGAATATTACAATATATGGAATTAGTGATTATAATATAAGTAATTTATAATATAAGATCTAATTAGTAACATAGGAATAGGGTATTCTCTAGAGTAGTGGCCTTGGAAGGTATACTTATTGTATTAACTTAGAACTTCACGTAGTTTATTGATATGGATATTACTAATAAAAATGCTATAAATAATTTTAAGTTATTATAAACATATAAGTGAATATAAATTATTCCTTAAGGCATCAATGAAAATATCAAATAATAATAAACAAAAATAAAATAAAAGTTTTTATTAAAAAATATATATATAATTTTATTCTAAATATTAAATAAATAACTTTAAAAAAAGAAAAATAATAACTAAAATAAATTAAATAAATAACTAAACTTTTAACAAATATAAATGTTATAAGATATATAGAATAAACGTAAAATAAAAGTACATATATAATAAAATTGATAAAATGTTTATATTATAAATAACATATGTGATAAAAATGTAAATAGTCATTTACTAAACGAAGTTTAAGATAAAATAATAGTATTACACATATCAATTATAGTTTTTGACACATCATATAGATAATAAGCAGTTCATTGAGATATCAGTAAGAGCTTAGTATGATGTATATTACAGGTATACTTAATGTAATTTAAGTTAAAGTGTACTCAATAAATATTATTATATTTATGTGTTTATATTTTATTGTGATGTGTGTAGTGTTGATGTGTAGTAGGTGTGTGTGTTAGTGTGTTTAGGGTATGTTGTAGTGTGTTAGTGTGTGTGGATGGGTATGTTATAAGATTTATTGAGTATATTAGTATTTATTCATTAATACATATATATAGTTGATTAATAAAATAATAATAATATTAAATAATTAATAATTAAAATATAAATATATAACATAATAAAATATATTCAACACCAGATAAATAAATAATAGAAAAATATATTTTGAGTTGTACGTATAAGGATGCTACGTAAGAAATCAAAAATGTGGTTTAAAGAGTACTGGATTGCAAATAAATATTCATTGTGCTCATTAAAGTAATCGCTAGACTAATGCCTTGGACGGATCATCACGAGAGAGCAGTAAATAAATTCTTTCGCAATCTGATCCACGTCTTCATCTATTCAACTATTTTCGCTGCTGTATTATAATCACAGTAATTTAATTCGTTTGATGAAAAGTCTGTCAAGTATCCCTATAAACTCTTATCTCGGGGTAATAACACAGAATTGGAAGATTTTAAATTTTAAAATACATCTCAAAACAACCGATCTAACATGAATAATTAATATTCAAAATATTCGCTAGAGTACTTTATACCATTAAGATATTGGGTAAAGTAAAAGAGATAGTATATTTTGATTAAAAACGAGCAAGACTGAGAATTTGTTTTTTGACTTGTCGTTTGGAGCTCAAAAAACTTCATTAGAGTTTTATTCCGCCAGAGAGATATCTTTATTGTATCGTTTATTCGAATAATAAATTACCAAAATAGGGTTTTTCGGACTTTATGCGGATCTCGCAAGTTTTCGCAGTAATAATTAGATGGTTCAAATGACATTTAATCTTTTATTTTGTCTAGTCAATAAAACTTGAATGTGATGAGCTAATAAAATAAAACTAAATAAACAGCGATATTTTATGCAGCTAACGATATCGTCATGTTAAGCGATGAGTTCACGCTCTGACTGACCACCAGGTTCTGACCGCCTGCGAGCCTTTATACTCACAGATAATAGATCGATATAATAGAGTATATAGTGTGTCTGTTCGGAAACTTGGAGAAGTAGAAAGCTTATATATAATCGGGAACCAGTGTTCCTAGAGGTGGACCTCGAACTCACCGTGTAAAATTATGCAGATTCGTGGGAATGTCACTCACTATTAGTTAGTGTTGAAGTCACTCTCGGAGAGCATTGAAGTCCAGAGAGCATACAGTAATAATAAACTAATTAATCACCTCGTATATAATCACATATAATTATATGAGCTTTACACACATCATAAATACCCGAGAGATTTGAGTAATATTAAGCAAATACAGTAGAGATTATGGTTTTGCGCGTGATTGAGGGAGCTCCTCGGTCGTAGACGAGTATTAACGTCTAGCGCGTGAGAGAGCGCGTGCGCGAGCGCATACACATACACAAATTACATTAGTTATATTATTATTAATTAATTATTATTACGTCGAAGATTCGATTTCTGAAGGAAATCGAATCTGAGTATCGAAGATTCGATTCCCGTAAGGAATCGAGTTTTACGCACTCCTGACTTATTCGGCTTTCCGCCTGCGGTGATACTACTCTTCGCATCTGATTCCAGACGTCGTTCGATTGGCAGCCTTTGCCTCACGACTGCCGCACACTTCAATCGTAATCGTTGGGTAGAAATTGGAAGGAGAGGTTAGATGATGAGGTAACTCGATCATTGTATACTTCGCAAGTTACACGACCTGGCATACCCCATGGGGGGATAGCGGCCGACTCAAAACATTCTAAATATTGACGTACGAAAGTCTGACAACTCTGGTATTACCTTTCCCTCCCCAAAAAATAATAAGGTACTCGCCATCATAATTGGGGTTATAATTAGCTTAGTTGCAAAGTCCCAATTGAGGGGGGGTTTATCGGCCAAGGCGCACCAAACACTGCTGGAATAAATATTTGACATAGGAACGTACGCAGGAATCTTATGGGACTAGTAAGGAGTAATAGGGGGCTGCAACAACTACACTCGCTAAAATATATGCCTGCAACCGGTTAATTGCAGACATTTGCAAGCAACATTTTTGCAACATCCGGTTTTTTTCAAAAGCTTGCCGTGTCAAAGTTTAGGGTTTTTAAGGCTCGGTGAGACGGCGAATTTAAGTCTGGAAGTATCTACGCTCAGGAGTTTTTGGAGCCTGAATCTCACGGGTTTTTTACCTTCACATACTCGCAAAAAAGTGGAGCGAGAGCCACCCTCCGCTAATGGGGTTTATTTGGTAACAACTATAAGGTTTAATCCATTAAAATAAAAATAATCGATAGATCTATTTTTTTCAATATCCAATTCTTTCAATTCTGACTTTATAGATGTTTGTTTTTTAAAATATCTGAACAATATTAAGGATCTGATGTTTAAATCTGGTTAATATTCTTTTTTACTTATTCGGTAGAACTTTTGTAAAAACCGTTGGTTGGATCTTGAAGAAATATTTAATATTTTATCAGCTGGATAGAAGAAAAATTATATACATAAAGCAATCACAATCAACAACAACAACAACAACACAACAACAAACAAACTTCGAATTACTCCTAGCCTGTTACAGAGCTTGGAACAACAGCTTAGAGGATATACAATATTCAAGGGGTACAATAGAAATCCTGCAAAAACCACTTTGCGAAAACCGGGATGACGATCGTTTCCAGGAATTGAGATAGCGCCCAAAGAATTATTTTTCTTATTGGGTGTCTGGTTGTGGAGCTTTGCTGAAGCATTTCCATTGGAAACTACAGGAACCTATGCACCTTACAACTACAAATAGATCAATAGATCCAACAAAAAAAAACAAAAAAAAAAAATAAAAAAAAAAAAAAAAAAAAAATTAAAAAGAAAATTTAAATTTTCAATTAAGATATATAACTAAATTTGATAGTTTAAAAAAAAATTAAAATATACGAATTATAAATACATAATACATTAATAAAGTAGTTAGTGGCTAGTCGGAGGCTGCGAAGGCGCATGCGTATATTTACCGTGTGGGTAACCTTAGTTTGTGCCTTGTGTCGTCATAGCACATTCCGTCTGGTCTGGGAATCGATGAGGTTTCGGACGAGTGTAATCCACCTTCGGGAAAAGAGGTGCTTGGTTCCTTCCAGATAGAACGTGTCATTGTTAAGGTTGTAAAATCTGCAGCTACGGAAGTGCGTAGAGAGAAGAAGAGAGAAGAAATTTTAACGAGCACGAAGTGCATAAGAGAAGAAGGTGAAGGAAAGAGGAAG
This sequence comes from Trachelipus rathkii, assembly GCA_015478945.1. Lineage (NCBI taxonomy): Eukaryota > Metazoa > Arthropoda > Malacostraca > Isopoda > Trachelipodidae > Trachelipus > Trachelipus rathkii. The sequence goes on from JABUQX010114892.1 coordinate 16,746, forward strand.
GTGAGGAAAGAAGATGGACGAAATGGGACGGGAAATGAAGGAAGTGGAGGAAGAAGGAGGAACTGTAAAGGAATAGTAGGAAGGAATGGGCGATGAATAATTGGTATAATTCTCAAGTTATAACCAACCGGAGGAGGTCCCCAACTGAAATATAAGGAAGAGAAGCACTTGCAAAAACGGAGTAAGCATAAGAGCAAGAAAGAAGAAAAGCAAAACCGGAGTCGCATAGAGAAGAGAGAAATGCACGTGATTAAAAAGGGAGTGCATAGAGAAGATGGAAAAAAAGGGGAAATGATGAAGACTGTAAGGAATTGAATGAGACAAGAGTTGGTACGAGGCATAACCTAGCAGTGCTGGAGCACGCGTGCGAGCATAAGGGTGCTGAGATTAGTAAAGGGAGTAACTCTGAGAGACTGACATTCTATTTTTCAAAAATCAAGTCGTTTTCCCTTATTTTTTAATACAAAATCAAAAAATCAAATAATTAATAGTTTGGCTATTTTTAATTTTAATAAGTTTCATTTTTATAAGTTATTCAGTTTCATTTATTTTTATATTGAATTTTTAATATTTTTGTATTTTCAAATAATCATATAATGTTTTTAAATTTTTTTATACTTTTTTTTAATATTTTATTTGTTATAATATTGTTATTTATTTACTACTCTTAAAATTTTATGCTTTTCATGTTTTTTAAAACGTTAAAAATTTTTCTGCATTTTTACGAGTTACAACAACATTAAAGCTCTACAGGAAAATTCAGGAATATAAAATTGCAGTTAATCCCAACTCTTGGCCTTCCCAGTCAAACCTCAGCATCTCTAAGCCAATAATCAGGACTTATAACTAGACTTTAAAGATTTAAACACCTGATCTATTGATTCTAGAATTTGATCTAATTGATCTAATTGTAATCTAATTGTAATCTAATTGTAACTATTTGTATATAACAAGTAACAGAGAATATAATATAAAAAGAAAGAAATAACATTTTCTTAAATACAGAAAAAAGAAATAAAAAACTTTTATTTATTTTGCTTTTCTACCTAACACCTTTTCTTTTAAATATTTTGTTCTTTATAAATTAATAATAAAGAAAACTTGAAAACATTATTAATTTCCTTTTTTTATGTTACAATCAACCTTTAAAAAATTTTGCAATTTTTACATTATACTTATTCTAAATGCGCAGATAAATAGTCAGGTAGAAGATATAAGGTTAATTCTGATAACGTGCCACAAATCTTAACAGCCTATACGTTACTTAAAACCAGAAAACATCTACGAGAATTTTAAATTTATTGATATGAACTGGGCCCGGCTATATGGCAGCCCGCTGGTGTTCCTTCCCACATGGAGTCTATTGATTTCTGTTACTATGATCTAAATTGATGCTATTGATCTATTTGATGGTCAAGTCCATTATTTTTTGGATACACATATCGTTGAATACAAAATGTTTAATGTACACGATAGACAAATTTAATTAGAGAGCTAACAGTAACAAAAAAACTTTATTTATTTTCAATTATTGGGTTTCTCTTAAAAAAACAAAATAGACTTTTTGTTTTTTACCGCTAACATACTAAACAAAATTTTATATCTTTTGTTATGTAGTTTATTAAAAAAAAATTTAAAGA
>JABUQX010114893.1:0-7500 GCA_015478945.1 Trachelipus rathkii
CGGCCAAGATATCTCGCAGGGCAATGATTTCGAAGCTGAGTGTAAATGAAACTGCCCTCAAACCCTCCCCGGATCCCAGCCCACCCCTAGGGGCAAAGTTTTTTGAAAAAAAAAAAACAGAAACCAATGGCGACCCCCAGAGTTAATCCGGAAAGGAAAAGATTCCCATAAAACTTTCTCACCTTCTGCCAGAAACCAATTCCCCTATCTGCCTCAACGCAGCTCCCTGATTGTAAGGCCGCTGGTTGCTGCAACCGGTATGTGTATTTAGGTCATCAGATAGTTGACTAACAGTGCAACTTCTGCAAGTGGGCTGAAGGTAAAAGTCGAGGAGAAGTTTTTCCTCAAGCCTATCCCTCAAGTCCCCCAAGAATCCAATTTCACCACGCCAGAAAAGAACGTTGACCCTAAACTAATAAGGTTCGAGTTTCATCGTCCCCGGCTTGTTTGTCCCGCTTACGCAACCCACGAAACGGATTGGTCGTGGACAAACTTTTTTTGCCGTCCCCAGCCAATAGCATAAAACCCATTACCGACGAGCATCTTGTGACCCAAACTGAGACCGAAAGAATCTCGCCCCGCTCAGCCAGAGCAGCCAGGTTTTTGCTTTGCATTCCCAGCCGTGAGAGCCTATCAGAACAACTAAAGCCATCTGCAAAGACCAGCGATGACACCTGCTGGCCCCCCATAGGGACACCCACATCAGTGGATGTTTGCTTCAAGATGTAATCCAACGCGACATTGAACAAAACAGGCGAGAGAGGGTCCCCTTGCAGGACGCCTCTGCCCTGCTTCACCCAGTCGGTCCCCACCCGAACATGGGTTTCCTGGTAGACCGATCTTAGGTATGCAACTAACGAGGGAGCCAAACCTAGAATCCCCAGTAGCGAAATTAGCCCGTCATGCGAAACCGAATCGAAGGCGCGCTTGAAGTCGAGGCAAGAGACATACAAGTCGCGCCTCCGCTCAAACCTTGTTTCGAAGACCTTCTGCAGAAGGTAAATATTTTGGGACGTAGACCGGCCTGACCTGAACCCAGATTGAAAGGGTTGTGGTTAACCGTCTTCATTCTCATAGCCAGGATCTTTGCCGGAGCCTGCCGTACCAGAGATCGGAGCATCTAGGCTCGGGAACCTAACTGGCTCGCCTGCATACGGGCGACCTCGGTCCTCCAAGTCGAGGAATTGCTTAAAACCTCGACGAGAAAGCAGCAGCCGGAGATCCTCCTCCGAGAACGGAGGAGGACCCCGCTCTTCACGCAACAACTGAACCTCAGCATCATCGTCCCCAATCAAATCAACCACTTCAACTAGACGGTTCGGAGGGACAGCAGGGTCCACCAAGACCTCTTCCCCAACCCGAACAACGTCAGCGAACGGAACTACAAGGTCTACAATCGGGGCCTCCGCCATCTCCGGAGGTGCCCGCGCCCCACTGTTAAGAGGAGCAGCGGCCTGTTCACCTCTCAGACGAGCTACGGTGTCTTTGCAGACAGTTTACTTCCTCTTACCCCTTATTGAATCAAGGGTCCGCGTTGGGAATGCGGCGAAAAGAGCTTGATTCATGAACCGCACGTTCAACTCCATCAACCGGACCTCCTCTCCCGCCATGAGGGTGATTTCCTCGTCTGACCACATCATGTACGTCTGCCCTGCCTCCTGCAGGACAGCCCGATCGTATTCTTCGCGATGCGCCCGCTGGAAGTGGACACGCCTCCCTCCGTAGGTCCGTAACACCAACCGACAGACAGGACAGCACTCGCGAGCCAGCTGCTCCATGTCTACCAATCCCACGACCTTACCCTACGGGGAGATTACCCGAGGAAGTAGATGGAAACCAATGGACTCGAAGCCCCATAAAGGTACGTGGGAGCCGGGACCAGAGTTAGCTCAGTGACCACTTGTTCGAGCCCGGATCAGACAGGTCACTCCAATAAAGAGAAACCTGCCCAGAAGGGGAAGCCTCTAACAGCCGAAAAATTGCCCAAAAGGGCGAACCAGGGCCGATGGGAGGATTCCAACACCCCAGACCCGCCTCAAGCAGCCCAATTTCCGGCGTTGGCCAGCTGTGGAGAGCCTCAAGTTCAGTAATCAACCGCATCACTTCGCTATGTGAAAAGGAGCTTAAAGAAAGCAGCCATACACACCACACAAGAGAGTCATAGTTAAGTAATAAGTAATAATAATATAATATATATATATATATATATATATATTATATATTATTATATATATATATATATATATATATATATATATATATAATATATATATATATATTATATATACTATATATATATATATATATATATATATAAATATATATATAATATATATATATATTGGAGTAGACACGGCCTGGACTGAAACCCAGATGAAAACGGGTAGGGATTGAAGCTCAGTATACTTCCGCCGCTTTCTTTGGGCTCTAGAGATCGGAGCATCTGGGGTAGGGAACCTAACTGGCTCGCCTGCATACGGGCGACCCCGGTCCTCCAAGTCGAGGAATTGCTTAAAACCTCGACGAGAAAGCAGCAGCCGGAGATCCTCCTCCGAGAACGGAGGAGGACCCCGCTCTTCACGCAACAACTGAACCTCAGCATCATCGTCCCCAGTCAAATCAAACGCACTTCAACTAGACGGTTATTATTATATATATATATATATATATAATATATATAATAATAATATATATCTATATATATATAATAATATAATATACTATATATATTATATATATATATATATATATATAATATATATATAATATTAATATATATATAAGTATATATAAAATATATAATACGCAATAACAATAATAATAATGAATAAATAATAATAATAATAATAATAATAATAATTAATAATAATAATATAATAGTAATAATAATATATACATCATAGTTACCCCAGTCATAATATATAATAATAATCATAATAATAATAATTATAACTTACTAAAAACCCGCTAATTTGGCTTAGTTAAAATATACTATATGACGCCCAAACCATCCATATACCTATCCCCAACGTCCTTTCTTAAATGTTCCAAGTGAGATCACGACTCCAAAAACTTTCTGCGGCACCACTCATTCCAAAAATTAATCAATCCTAATACTGAATGAATGTTTTCTTACATCACGATTACATGTCTTCATAATTTTCTTATTGTGTACCCTGGTCTTCCGTCCGTGGTACAAAATAAAAAAAATTTATTGATCTCAGTATTATCAATATATGTAAATATTCTGTAGACTTGTATCATGTCCTCTCTAAGAAATCGCCATCCTACAGAAAACATTCCTAACTCGTTCAGCCTCTCCTCATTGCTTTTACCCTCAAACCCATAAATCAACCTTGTTGATCTGCGTTGTACTCTCTTCAGCATATATATGTTATTTCTTAAATAAGGGGCGCAAACTTGTGTACAATATTCTAATACTGGCATAAACATATCTATCATACAGATTACTTATAACTTCCTTAACTCTTGTAAACGACGTTTGAGAATTTTTTACATCCCTAGTAATTCTTATTAGCTTTATTTCTTGTTTCCATACACTGATTAGCTATACTTTCAGATTACTGCTAATAACATCTAAATCTTTTTCTTGGACCAAAATCTTTTATTTGAGTAACCTAAGTGAAGAACCTTAAACATTTAACTGTTAAAATTCATTTTCCACTTATCTGCCCATTCAGGAAGTTTATCAAAATTATTTTAAATCTTTAAACATCCGTCATTATTCCTTACTGATGTAGCCAATTTGGTATAATCTGTAAATAGGAAACATTACATTTAAGTCCCTGGTTTAAAATGTGAGGAACAGCCACTTGACCTAAGAAATCGTTGCGGACCACAAACATGTCTCCTCATTTCCATTAATACTCTTAGATTTCTTTGATTAATTATTATTATTTTATTATTATTATTATTATTATTATTATTATTATTATTATTATTATTATTATTATTATTATTATTATTATTATTATTATTATTATTATTATTATTATTATTATTATTATTATTATTATTATTATTATTATTATTATTATTATTATTTAAAATACTAAAATTAAAATTATTTATGCAATCAAAAAATTTTGATCGCTTAAATAATTTCGGGGGTTGAACTCCCTGAATCCGCCCCAGGTCTACGTCCTTGTATATATAATATATATATTTATGATATATATTATAAGTATATATATATATAATATATACTAATATATATCTATAATATATTATATATATATATATATATATATATATATATATATATAATATAGTATATAATATAATATATAATATATATAATATATATATACATTATATATATATATATATATATATGTATATATATATATATATTATATATATATATATATATATATATATAGTATATATATATATATGATATATTTATTCAACATATCTATAATAACTTTCTCACTATTACCCAGAGGCGAATCCTGACGAAAATGTTTGAGCATGCAGAAGTTATAATAAATTTCTAAACACGCTAAGCCTAATAGTCACCATATTTTATATATTATATATTATACTACTATATATATATATATTATATATATATATAAATAATATATATAATTATATATATTTATAGTAATATATATAAATATAATATATTATTATATATAATATCATATATATAATTGCGCTAATTGAAAAAACAAATGCTTACTTGCCATTCTGAATATGCAGTAGTTGAATCGCGTAGTGACTCTTTCACTAAAGATTAACTCTGCCCTCCCTGTTTTTCTCAAGAACTTCTGTACCACAATGGCCTCATCATAAAAATGTCTAATGAATTTTTTTAAGTCATCATCAAGTAAAAGCTTTTCGATTGACGAAACAATTCCTATAGAGTGAATTGAAAGATAGTCTTTCTTGTTCCTTGAGATAACCTAAAATACGATTTTACTCTCCACAATGAGTAATGCACTAATTTAATTATACAAGGTTACCACTTAAAGAATTTTAATTAATAACTGAAAAATAAACTCACCACTTTCAAAACGTATTAAAAACTTGATTATTCTGAAAGTAAAATAAAATCATACTTTTTCGTCATATTTGTTTAAAAATTAATTAGAACAACTAACTAGAATATGAACGATTATTAATCCTTTCGTGTCCAAATTAAGTTTCAATTGAAATAACTGTTTAATTTCTTGCTATTTATTTACTTATAACATATAAAGTCAAAATATATGCGTTTTTAAAGAAAATCCTACTTAGGATAGAAAATAATTAAGAGTGGAAATTAAATAAAACCTATGGGAAAAATAAGCGAAGAGTGCTCATCAGACGAAAGAAACGACACCCATTCCGTTTTCATTAACGAAAGAGGCCTACTGAAATCTTTATTTTTACGTTTATGAGTATATACAATCGTGTTTATCTGTTCTATTTTGAGTTATTTGATGCAAAAATATTCCTTATACACCAGGAAATAAGGTCGAAAATCTAAATTTAGGATTTGTGTATTGAAATCCACATGGGGAACGAAAGAAGAGATAAAGAAAGACTCCGAAATGCTTTTCTCTCCCTCGCTCATTGTATTTGCTTGCTGTTAAGTTTCAGCAAGCTTCATAGTATATTCGCCAAGAAGAATTTCATGCGCGCGCACCTGTTTATTACTTTAAACTTCTCATAAAAGCAGGCGCTCGAGTTACCACAAGCATCGTATTAACTAGCGAAATTTTTATTCACGTTGGCTGCTCGAGAATACAAATTAAATACAAATTTGAATTTATTGTTTATAGAAGCGTTAGAAGAAGAATAATTATCTACATTTTATTCTTAAATAATGACAAACAAAATTTTCTTTCATTATTTTTCCATCAAGCATGCGCCGCATGATAAGCAAAGAATAAAGATTATCTCTGATATATATATATATATATATATATATATATATATATATATATATATATATATATATATATATATATATATATATATATATATATATATATATATATATATATATATATATATATATATATATATATATATATATATATATAATGTTAAATCAGTGAAGGGATTGAGGATGGGATTATCGGATCATAATTATATTGTTTTATGTAAGATTAAGTTAGTGGTGCTTGGATGGAGAAGAAAGGGTAAGAAAATAAGTGGGAAGAATTAAAAGTGAGAAGATAAGTGAACAAGGTATTAAGGAAAAGTATTTAAGTGCGCTTGCAAATAAATCAGTTGACTGTGAGCAAGATAAACTGAACAAATCTGGGAGCAAATGAAGGAAGCCTTTGTTAGTTGTGCAAGAAAAGTATGTGGATGTGTTAAAGCAGGAAGTAAGAATCTCAACAGTGAATGGTGGAATGAAGAGATGATGCAAGCGGTTAAAAGTAAAAATGAGGCGTGGTTGAATGTGTTAAAGGAAAATGACGAGGTATCAAAAGAAGGATGTTTGGAATTATATATGGAGAAAAAAATGAAGACTAAAAGTGTCATAGGTAGGAAGAAAAATGAGGTAAATGAACAGTTTGAAAGGAGAATGAATTGGAAACTTATATACAAGAGAATAGGAAGCTCTTTTGGAAGGAAACGCGAAAGGTTATGAATGAGAGAAAGGGGATAATAATATAATATAATAATGAATAGGGATAGTGCTTTCGCAACAGATGAAATAGATGTGAGGAGAGTGTAGAGCGAACACTTTGAAAATCTGCATAGCATTGGCAGTAATAAAGAGGTGATAGTGACTGTTTATGGGTTTGATGGTACAAGAAGAAATAAGTATTCTTTAGGGGAGGTAATTAGTAAGGAGGAGACAATGGATAGAGTGATAAATTTGAAGAATGGTAAATCTGCAGGTACAGATGGAATTACTGGTGAAATGATAAAGATTGGGAATTGTGTAAAAAAGCGTTTATGGATGGTATACTTCCAAGAGATTGGATGAAAGCATTAATAGTACCCTTATATGTATGTAAGGTGGGTAAAAGGAACTGTAGGAATTATAGGGGAATTAGTTTATTGAGTGCTGTAAGAATATATATATATATATATATATATATATATATATATAGTAGTATATATATATATATATATATATATATATATATATATATATATATATATATATATATATATATATATATATATATATATATATATATATATATATATATATATATATATATGTATGTATTTTGGCTGAAAGAGTGTGAAAGTGACTGAGAGACTAATTGGTGAAGAACAGAGTGCATTTATTAGTGGTAGAAGATGTGTGGATCATATTCTTACATTAAAGCAAATTATTGAGAAAATGAGAGAGAAGAAGAATAAAGTGTATTTACGTTTTATCGACTTGCAACTGGCCAATAGGATTAATAGAGAATCTCTATGGTAGGCGTTAGTGATAATATGGTGCTGGTGGTAGGATTCTGAATGGAATCAAATGTATGTATGACGATAGTGAAGCATGTGCAAGAATAAATTGAGTTG
>JABUQX010114894.1:12500-15000 GCA_015478945.1 Trachelipus rathkii
AAACACTTCATTCTGCGCATAGTTGATAATAGTCATAGGGATGATAATAGTGATAGGGAATTGATGGTTAATCTTTGTACTTCTCCTATTCTTACTGTTAAGAATTTAGGTGTCACGAAGTTGGTTTTTGATCTTTTTCGTTTCCTAACTTCAAGAATGTTAAGTTCCTTAAAGTTGACTTTTGATCTTTTAGATATTCTTAATTAATTCTAATATGTTAAGTATACTGAAGTTGACCTTTGATCTTGCTCGTATCTTATACCCAATGTGTTAGTTGTTCTGATGAGCTTTCAAAGCATTTTTGCCCAATTCCATATATATTTGCTTAATATTTGGGTAGGGTTGACATTATAGAATGTAAGCGTTACTTACTTGGAGAGGTTCAATTCATCACATTTTGTTTTGATCATTTATTCGTTTTTTTTTTTTTTGCCTCATAAACCTTCCCACTCCCAAACTCTATCCGATATCTTTCCACATACTAACACAACTGTTGAATTATAATCCTCATATTATATAACATTGTAATGAACACTCCTCAAAGTAACTATTTCAGTGCAATCCGTTATACATTGAGAAAAACGTTTTCCACTCGGTTTCAATCTTTCTCTCTCTCTATAGCAAACACACCTAATATACCCTCATTGCCCATACCATTATATAATTTGGTGAGAAACTCAGGAACACTTTTCCTTATTTTGATTTCAGAATTTCCATACAATTCCTCTATGCTTACCTGTTTTTCACTATATTTGAATTTTATTTTCCACACCTGTGACCTTTAACACAACGGTTACAAGTTTTACAATTGTACAACTTATAGAATTGTAACTTGTACCAGCAAGTCCAGCAACAAAAACTGAGGTACAAAACTTGTTTCTATATTTTACAAGTCTACATACAAGTTGTAGACAATATTACAAGTTTACTTGGAAATAAATGTATTAGGCATGCTGTGTGTTTTTCTGTATTACGAGATTCGGAAGGATGTAGATAATATTTATCTTTTATTTTTTAATACTTTTAATAAGTTATTTTTTTTTTCATATTTCAATAAAAATAATGCAAATCAAATATAGTTAATATTTAAATTTTTCTTTATTACTTTAATAATATTATTTTTTTCATATTTCAATAAAAATAATGCAAATCAAATATAATTATTAAATGGAAAAAGCGTAATCTTACCTTTGGCAATACGCTAAATGATTTGAGGTTAGTCTTAATATTTTTGTGATTAAGCAGCTTTTATTTCCCACAATTATTATATATATAATATATATAATATATATGTATAATATTTTTATATATATATATATATATATATATATATATATATATATATATATATATGATGCACTTGTTATAAAAGTTCTTCCCGCGGTTTTAGACTTGAAAAAATAGGGTAACAATTAATTATTGACTTTCGTTGTCTTTTCTGTAATAAAGCTTACTAGTTAAAATATTTGTGTTGCGGAAATAGTCTGCGAGTGTTGAGATTACAATTGTAATTACAATATATATATATATATATATATATATAATATATATATATATATATATATATATATATATATATATATATATATATTATATATATATATATATATTATATATATATATATATATATATATATATATATATATATATATATATATATATATATATATATATATATATATATATATATATATATATATATATATATATATATATATATATATTATATATATATATATATATATATATATTTTATAAATATTATGACGTATAAATATAAGTAAAAACAAATATTATATATATATATGTAGGGTGGGATGGTTTAAACCATTTGGTTTAAACCATTGGTTTAAACCATGGTTTAAACCACATAAAAAAACAATGGTTTAAACCATAAAAAAACATGCATAAAATATTTAAAATATATATTTATTAATGATTTTCTTTAGCATGTTGATATGGTTTTCTCAATATTTCAATCGAAGAGTAGCTGAAAGGCAATAAAAAATTTTCTGCGAATTTTATATTATTGTGAGAATGATTATAATATATATATATATATATATATATATATATATATATATATATATATATATATATATATATATTTTTCAAATATATATATATATATATAAATATATATATATATATATAAGTTATATAAGAAAGATATTATATATAATATCTATTAGATATTATACTATATATATATATATATATATATATATTATATATATATATATATATATATATATATTTTTATAAATATAAAATATTAATTTATACATATATATATAGTATATATAGTATATAATATATATATATACTATATATATATATATATATATATATATATATATAATATATATATATATATATATATATATGTATTTTATATATTTTTATAATATATATATATATATATATATATATATATATATATATATATATTTGTAAATTTAAAATGTTTAAAACATGATTCTTGTTTCGAGCTCTTGG
>JABUQX010114894.1:27500-33973 GCA_015478945.1 Trachelipus rathkii
TATACATTCGCTTAAACAACCGACTATTCATTCATCCTGTCCATATGACCAAACCATCTCAACATACTATTCATTTATTCTCTCATTTACGCCTTTCTTCACCCCACCCCTCTTCTAATACGTTCTATTCCTCTCTTTAGTCACTTCTTCTCACAACCTAGCACACCCCCTAAGATTGTCCATGCTGAACACATTGAACTTTATAGATCTATACTTCTTATTCCAGACCATAGTCTCGATACTTACAATAACAACAGGTAACAACATACCCTTCATGTAAAAACCCTAGCCACACTCAAGGACTTGCAGTCCCCTTTTACAATCACCAACGAGTTAATTCCACCAGCCACCTTCCTGCAATTCACAACTTCTACTACACTCCGCATCGTCCGTTCCCTTCTCAGTCCAACATTATACCCTAAATATTTAAACTCAGATACTTGCTTCCAGCTGCTCACCATCTAACATAGCTTTACACTGAGAGGAGTGCCTTCACTCACAACCATAACCTTACTTCTATCTACGTTTTACTTTCAAGCCCCTTTCCTTTTACACACCCTGCCAACATCTCTCTACCAATCCTCTCAAAACTTCTCTTCAGATTCGCCACGACCAGAACCAATTCATCCGCATATAATAGGTAAGAGGCACCTCCACTCATCTCCATTCCATCATTCTAACACCATTTCTTGCCATCCCCACCTCGAATTCTTTCATTCAACCCCATCCATATACAAAATTGAATTAACCAAGGAGGACATAACACAACCCTGTCTTACCCCGCTGTTAATCCTAAACCAATCACCATTGACACCATTTATTCTTACACCACGCTTCACTACGTCATACATACTTTTGTCCTCCATGTCAGAAGCCTAACCACCAAACACCTATGATCACTAACACCCCCTCCCCACCGCTTCAAACTTCCCTATTAACTCTATATTACGCCTTTGTATGCAATCCATAAAACCTTTAAAACAATTGATTCTTCTTCTCCTCATTTTCTCAATCATTTGTTTCAATTCGTAAAAGATTTGATCCAGCACATCACTATAAAAAATTACTAAAAGACAAGTTGTTATTAAAAATAAGTAGATATAAGTAACTTGAAGAGAAAATTTTTATATTATATATATATATATATATATATATATATATATTATATATATATATATATATATATATATATATATATATATTATATATTATATATCATATATATATATAGTTAAAATGCCCATACTTGGCATTATCACAAAGAACAATATTTGTATTAAAATTAATGAAAATAGGATAAAAGTTTTAAAAGCGGCGTAATTAAATTATATAAAAGAGAGAAAAATTATTCATATGCGAGAGGATATTGAAATAAAAAGTTTGTCATGACATTATATAATAATAATAATAATAATAATAATAATAATAATAATAATAATAATAAGTAATAATAAATAATGAATGATGTAATTTATAATTAATAATAATAAACCTTAATATTAATAATACAGATAATAATGAGAATAATAATTGCAATTAATAATAATAATATAATAATTAATAATAATAATAATAATAATATAAATAATAATAATAATAAATAGATAATAAATAAGAATAATAATAATATAATAATTAATGATTAATTAATAATAATAATAATTAATAATAGAAAAAAAAAGAGAAGAAAGAAAGAATAAGAAGAAGAGAAGAAAGGAGAAGAAGAAGAAGATTAAGAAAAGGAATAGAAAATGATGGGGAAGAATAAGTTGGCAAGAAAAAGAAGAAGAAGAAGAAGAGAAGAAGAAGAAGAAGAAGAAGAAGAAGAAAGAAAGGAAAAAGTTTTTTTTTAAAATGAGAAGTATATGTAGAATTTTTAGAAGAAGAAGAAGACAGAAAGAAGGAGAAGAAGAAGAAGAAGAAGAAGAAAATGATAGTAATAATATTTTTAAAAAAAAATAAATGAAAAGTAAAAAATTAAATAGAAATAAAATAAATTTAAAAAAAGAAATTTAATAAAAAAAAAAATCTAAAATAACCAGTAAAATATGAAAATTATTTTTATTTATTTTATTATTATTTATATAAATATTAACAAAAGTTTATTTTTATTTATATTTATTTTAATTCTTATATTAAATTGTAATTTGATTGTAATTTAAATTTTATTATATACTCGTTGATGTATTCTAAATATTTAATATTTCATTTTATTTTTATTTAAAAATTTAATTAATATTATATTTTAGTGTTATTTTAAATATTAATTTTAATTTTAATTTTAATTTTAAATTTTTAATTATAAACATAATTTATATTTATTATTTTATTATTTAAAATTTTAATTTAAAATTTTACTTTATATTTAAAATATAAAGCAATATTTTTAATAAAATTTAATTATATTTATAATTAATTATAATTTTAATAACAATAATGATATGATAAATATAATTTAATTAAATTATTATTTTAACTTTATAATTATTAATTTATTAAATAATTTTATTAGTAACTTGTTAATTCAAATTATAAAAATATATTTTTACTTAAAACTTGTTATTTAAAATTTTTATTAAAATTGGTTATATTTTAATAAATATTATTATATATTTTGTATAAATTAAAGTTATAAAACTTTGTAAAATATATATATAATATATATTATATATAAATATATATTAATATATATATATATATATATTATATATATATATATATATTTATATATTTTTTCTATCTATTTATCTGTCTTATTATCTTCAAACTATTTTTTTTTTTATATATATATATATATATATATATTATATATATATATATATATAGTATATTAATATATATATATATATATATTATATATATACTATAATATTATATATATATAAATAAATTTTTTCGGAAATTAAAAATAGAAGTTTAGATAGAAATTTTATTGTAAAGGTAAATAGATAGACTAAAATGAATGAAATAATTATAATGAAAATTTAATGTAATAAAAGTTTTAAATATTTTAGAAAATTTGAAAATTAAAAGGAAATCAAAATGATGAAAATTAAAACTACATTAATTAATAAAGAGGTTAAATTACAAAATAAAGAAAGACTTTAATTTAAATTAGATTGAAAAAAATTATAGTAAAAAATTTTAAATTCTGAAATTTTTTAAAATTTTTATTTAAATTTAATGTTAATCTATTTACTACATAACTGTATTTTTAAGTTTATTTTAAATAATTCATTACAGTTGTAAAAAAGGATAATTAAAAATTAGGGGTTATAAAGGAGGATTAAGGTAATTTATAGAAAAGAAAGAAAAGAAAAGAAAAGAAAAGAATACCCATTTCGGGACAGTCAAAACAATAATCATGTTGTAAAATAATTTTGAAAAAGAAAAAAAAGAAAAGAAAATATATTTGATTTAAATATAGAATAAAGGAAAAATGAAAAAAATTGAGAGAAAAGTGAAAAAAATGAAAAAAAAATAGAGAAGAAAAAGAACAAAAATAAAAAAAAAAAAAAGTCTATTTTTTTTAACGAGTAACGTATAGACACTCAGCACAGCAGCTCAAAAAGAAAAAAAAAGGAAAAATGAAAAATGAAAAGAAAAAAATAAAGTAAATATAAAAAAAAAAGCATGAAAAAAGAAACGTCTGGCAAAGCAAAGAAAAGAACATAACAAAAATTATAAAAAAGAAATAGCTCAGCTTGAAATTATTTAATAAATATTAGTGACAAAAAATTATTTTTATCATATTAGTTGGTTATATAATATATATATAACATATAATATTATGTATATATTATATATATATATATAAATATATATATAATAAGTATATATATATATATATATATATATACATATATAATATATATATATTTATATATTATAACTATATATTTACTACTACTATCATCAGCCTCACTACCAGATACGTATAGCTATACCAATTACCTTATCCTATAATATATAGTATATAATATATATAATATATACCTATACCTATATATATATACTATCAATTGATATATATATATAATATATATATATAATATACCGTATATATATATATATATATACTATAATAATATACTATAGTATTCATATATGATATCGAAAGAGTAGAGTTTATGGAAGAAGTTGGAAAAAAGAGGCAGAAAGAGAACAAATCAGAACCAAAAAGACAGCAAGAAAGCAGAATGATTGGACCTCAAGCACACTACATGCAAGCCTTGACAGTCTACCCTCAGTTGAAAGAAGAGCAACAATTATGAAACAGTATAAATAAAGAAGAGGTTCTAACAAATACTCTTTAACATAGACGCATAGATGTTTTTTGGTTAAAAACAATTAGAAATAAACCAACCATCTAAAGGAAAAAATATATTTTTAACGACAGGCATTGAAATTTTAAAAAATGTAAACATTATCTATAACACTTTAAATTTTAATTGTCTCATTAGATAGTCCTAGTGATCCGCAGTGCAAGCGCCACGTTAAAAATCTCCCCCTTAACATAACCTACCCGAATATCTTGATCAATTTCTCGTGACGAACTATCTACACGATCACTAAAAATAACATTAACAACGACAGACAATTTGCGAATATTAAATTGAACAATGCGAGCGTGCAAGGTGAGTCCTATATACACAAAACAGAGCGTGCGGCTAGATTTAGTATACTTCCGAGAAGCCCACGATTTTAAAATCTTAATCTGGTGCGAAAGGGCAGATTAGAAAAGCACAACAATCGTATTATCATACTTGCCATTACTTTTAGCGTGCAATAGTGTAGCTCTGGTGATGATATTTTTTAGACACCTACTTCACTAGATCGGTATCAAAAAAAAAAGAAATTGTAGCACAATGCATAAGGACTACACTAGTGATACTGTATAAATTAAAAAATAAATCGAATAGTCAACTAAACAACCCCCCATACCCCTACCTATATAGCCTACTCATTACACTACTACTTCATCATATATATACCTATCATGACCTCACCTATACACTAGCCAAATAATATCATATATATATATATAACTATAACAGCAACCCCCTACTACTACCAGTAGGTATGTATATACGAAATAAGTCCCAAAATATGGTAAGATATAATCTAACTACTACTAACGTCCTAACATCATCCCCCAATCCTCAACTGAGCATATGTTTACATTCACTAATAGACCGCAGCTCATACCCCAAAAAAAGACAAAATATATTATATACTTATATATTAATAATATATATATATTAATAATAACAATATAAAAAAAAAGTAATAAACAAATAAACTATACTTAGTTATTGGAACAAAGTTTATTACTTGACTTTAATGTGATTGTTCTATGTAAACACACTATAAAACTACCAATAAAATAACATAATATATAACCACAATAATATAATAATAATGTTACGTAAATACCCTAAACTATATATAATATATAACTAAATAAAAAAAAAATATACTATAATATATTAAATTAAAACAATAATAAAACAGAATAAGGACCTATAATAATAATAAGTAAAATAATAAAAATACAAATAAAATATATATAACACTCTATGCCTACAAATATATTAAAATAAAATAACAACTATTTAATAGATATACCTATCAATGCTAAGTACGCCCGCACAATATCCCTAATAATATGACTAAACCCACAAGATGGGCTTGATTATAGATCGATTCTATAATCCGGCCTGGAGTTGCGCGATCATACAAGTATATTAAATTCGCAAATCTTTTTTCTATATAAATAACTATTATTTTGGGTATGGATTTGAAACCAATTTCACATTTCCCATTAATGTAGGAAAAGTATAGAATAGAAAAACTGTTAAGCATCAAGAATACCCATTACGTCAGACATCAACATTTATTATTACAGCGAATTACTTTACCTAAATGCGATAAATAATAATTAGAGAACGAACCTTTATTAGAATGAGAAAAACTTTTCTAACAAAATTATTTCCGTAAATTACTGTATTGTAAAATTAGTAATGCTTACTTTAGTGAAATATTTACTCAAGCTGCATTATGATCGAGGATAAAATTAAAAGAAAGGAAGAAAAGTATGTATTCAGAGTTTTTGAACACTTCATAAATCGTGCAATTTACTCTTTAATTGTGGGATGGGATCGAAACCTTTAGGATCCTTCGACATTACGAGATAGTCACGAGCATCTCTTCTGGCAATTCTTGTTTCTGAGTTATTATCCTGATATAAACATTAACATTTATATTTACATTCTATTGAGTTTAGACGATTTAAACGATTTTAATTATTAAAAGTATCGTAAATCTGTGTCTATATACATAATTATGACATTATTTTAGGTCCTATAGATAATGATAATAATTGGATAAATTAATATAATTCATGAAATATATAATTTCATATTCACTTTAATATACAGGTGTGCCATTAACATTGATATAAAAGTCCAACA
>JABUQX010114895.1:0-2500 GCA_015478945.1 Trachelipus rathkii
TGTCACTATAAGTTCTAGAATATATTTTCCTATATGGTATATTAATATATATATTAATATTTATTATAATATTATATATATATATTATTATATATATTATATATAATATATAATAATTAAATAATTAATATATATAATTATATATATTATATTAATTAATTATATATATATGATATGTATAATATATATATATATATATATAGTATTATATATTTATATTAATAATTAATATATATATATATATATATATATATATATAATATTAATATAAATTATTTAACATGGAAATATATCTTTAATAATTATTATATTATATATAATTTAATATATATATAATATATATATAATATATTTAATATATATATATTATAATATATTATTAATATATATATATTATTATAGTATATAATATATATATATTATATAAATATAATATATATAATTATATTTTTAATATTTTATTTATATAGAGATTGATGGATAAATACGGTCACAATGATAATATTATTTAATAATATTATTTTAATATTATATATTACTTAGTATATATATATTAATATATATATCTAATATATTATATTTAAGTATTAATATATATTATATAGTATATTTATTATTATATATATATATTAATATTATAATATATTATTAATATATATATATTTATAATATTAAAATATATATATTATATATATAATATATATTATATATATATAATATATATATAATATATATATATTATTAATAGTAATATATATATATATATATATATTAATAATTATATATATTTATTAATTTATATTAATATATATATATATATATATATTAGATAGGTTAAATTTTATGTTTGAACGTAAAATATCTACCTTATTACTTAGCTTGGAATTATCCTTTTCATTATATTTTATATTATAGTATTTTATATATTTATGATTAGATATAAATAAAAATATTACATTTATCAAATGTTGAGATATGGAAATATTTATGGTCACTTACTTATTCTATAATCATTTAGTTCGAATCATTTGTATCTGTGTGTACACTTTGTCTGTATATTGACATGGATATGAGTATTTATTTGGGCTATTTTAGTGATATGATTTCTATATATTAAAATTTGGAATATTGAAAATTGGCTCATTAATTCTCTAATTTTTATGTATTATACCTTAAAACTTATATTAATAATATATAATATTATTATATATTATATATTATTATTATATATATTTATATATATTTATATATACGGTATCTTTTATATTTATTATATAATATTATATATATATTAATATATTAATATAATATATTATTAATATATATATATATATATATATCTATTATATTAATATATTAATATATATTAATATATATATATATAAACTATATATATTAATAATTATATTATATTATATATATATATGCCTGTTTTGTTGTTAGATTTAAGTATTAGTCATTAATAGAATTAAATTTTATAGTATAACCTGGGTTAAATTATCATAATAGGCATTATTTTGTCACCAATTTTCTAAATAAATGTAAATGAACATAAGATTTATGCAAGCACGATTGTCCTTTACACATATCGTTATGATATTATTGATTTATTAAGTAATTATATATTATATTAATTATTATTATTATTATTTATTATTATTATTATTATTATTAATTAATTATTATTATTATATTATTTATTATTATTGTTATTATTTATTTAGTATATTTATAATTATTTATTATATCTATATTATTTATTATTATTTATAATTATTATTATTTATAATTTTTATATAATTTTTAATTATTAATTGATTATTATTATTTATTTATTATTAGTTATAATATATAGTACTAGGCAGGAATGTTTATTTCATTTATGATGGAAAATTTATTCTACTCATTATATTATCATATATATACTAATGAATAATAGTAATATATTAAAAAGAGATGTTTAAAATTATTATGTACTACATGTATTTTGTGTTAGTTATTGTTGAGAAATGTTTTATTTTTTTCTTCTTTTTGTCTTAAAAGTTCATTTAGAGAATATAAGGAAATTAAATATATTGTGTTTAATTATATTATATTTATATAATTTATGTAGTTTATTATTTAGATATAGTCAGTTGCCTTCTGGATTTTGCACGTGCGGGGAATGTTGGTTATCCGTCTACCGGCTCGTTAATTATTCTTTAGCCAAATAACTTATACCTTTGTTCATTATCTATTGTACGCAAGCAGTAATATTCAATTTAAAATTATTAATTTCTATTAGCAAAAATTCTTTTTAAGTTAATTATAATAACGTATAATTATACCTATAACTCTGAATTAACATAACTCACTTAATTTTAAATTAAGCTTTTAAATTGAACACTTTAGTTATTAATTAAAAGTTTGTGTAAAACTATATGTTACGTATATTTAAAATTTTAATAATATATTTATAGAGCCTACACTATAAGTGCAAAATACAGGGGTTTTCCTTCTG
>JABUQX010114896.1:0-2500 GCA_015478945.1 Trachelipus rathkii
TGACTGCATAGATCAAGTTTATTTACAAAATTTGTAACTCTTTTAATTGATATTGATGAAATCATTTTACTAAGGTTGGTAAGTATGGACCTGTGGCTCAGAACTTCCTCTTTGACGGAGGCATTCTCAATTCTTAATCAACAGAATGAGAAGTTCTGTAGCAACTTCCGAAATGCTTGAAAAATTTTCATCAATTTTGGACGAAAATCTTTGAAAGCCAGCATCACATTTTCAATATGATTAAGAGAAGTTGCTGCCACTATTGATGAAAGGCAGTGTAAAATACATAATGGAAGAGTGAGGGAAAATAAAGTTGAAATCATAATTATTAAACTTATAACCTATTCGCTCGTGATAACAGATTTCAAATGATTTGAGGTTTTTGATGAAGGTTTAATATCTTGATCTATCTCAAACTATTCTAAAGCTTCAACAATTCCATTAAAAATTTCTCTAAATCGTAACAAAACATCGTAACTTTCCACCCACCCTGTTTCGCGCATAGCTGTTCATTTTGCCCATTGTGTCTCTGGGAAAATATTTCCAATTATTTTTCTATTAAAATATTTTCCTCTTTCGTAAACTAAAATAGCTCCCAGTTGTTTTCAATGTACCAATAAAGTTTCTAATGTTTTGTACTCCATATAAATGTGAAGAGCAATCAACATAAAATTCCGTTGGATATTTTCGACAGCTTAAACACCTCTAAAACTTCTTCATTGCCGCTGCACCATCAAGTCATTGTCTAATCAGAAAATAACTATTTATATCAACATTCATGGTGTTGCCTCAATAGAGATTCTCTTGTTTTGCTTAGAGATTATTTGATTAGATTAGAGAGATTATTATTATATTTATATATTCTTATTGTTATTATTACAGATTCTCCTGTTTTGCTTAGAGATTATTAGATTAGATTAGAGAGATTATTATATATATATTCTTATTGTTATTATTAGAGATTCTCCTGTTTTGCTTAGAGATTATTAGATTAGATAGAGAGATTATTATTATATATATATTCTTATTGTTATTATTAGAGATTCTCCTGTTTTGCTTAGAGATTATTAGATTAGATTAGAGAGATTATTATATATATATATATATATATATATATATATATATTATATATATATTTTTTTATATATATATATATACTATATATATATATATTATATATTATATATATATATATATAAATATTTTTACATGTCTATATGTATATATTATATATATATATATATATATATATATATAATATATATATATATATATATATATATATATATATATATATATATATATATATATATATATATATATATATATATATATATATATATATATATATATTCTATTGTTATTATTAGAGATTCTTCTGTTTTGTTTAGAGATTATTAGATTAGATTAGCCAGAGATTATTATATATATATAATATATTATTTGTTATTATTTAGAGATTCTGCCTGTTTTGTTTAGAGATTATTAGATTAGATTAGAGAGATTATTATTATATATATATATATTCTTATTGTTATTATTAGAGATTCTCCTGTTTTGCTTTCAACAGCCATTAAACCTTAGAACCCTTCATAAACCACAAATATTTTCTTCATTTCTATTAATATATACTCCTAATTTACTCTGATTATTATTATTTTTATTATAAATTAACATTAAGAGATTCAAGCCACCAAAAAATTTTGATAGCTTAAATAATTTCTGGGGTTCAGACCCTTCAACCTCCCCTTGGCTATGGCCTCGATACATATATATATATATATATATATATATATATATATATATAATATATATATACAAATATTAATATATATATAAATATAAATATATTAAATATTTTTATAAATATATATAATTTATATATATTATATATATATATATTATATATATATATATATATATATATATATATATATATATATTATATATGGCCTTGCTATATATATAATATATATATATATATATATATACAGGGTGTCTCAGCGAATACGTAACAGCTGTGTATCGCGTGAAGTATTGCGTATGTGACAAAATTTTCTAAATAAAACCTGTGTCCTTTAATTAGCTCTACGAGGTGGAACAGTTACAGTTTATTTTTGCGCATGCGCAGTAGTCCAAATGAGCGGAACTATGTTTTTTTTTAATGGAATGGTATATTTTTTATTCCAGATTTGAAATGTACGTACGAAATTATACATTAATTACTGAAGACACTTTTACCTACAGTGTATACCTTACACGCTATCCACGTTCAAAACATTGAATCGCTACTGGTGTATACGACACACATACTTATATTAACGCATATACCGTATGGTAATGAAGGAACTTACGAACCAAGTAACCTTTCGGACATTACGTTGAAGTAAATTTGGGTGCTTAGAACCAAATCGTGAAACACATAGATACTGTAATGTTGGTATAGTGAACGACATGCCTCGCGATGTGTACTCAGACGACGAAAAACGAGCCATGGTTG
>JABUQX010114896.1:7500-10000 GCA_015478945.1 Trachelipus rathkii
ATCTTATACCCCTTTAATTAATTCCACTTGATGAAAGAAGAAAAAAGGAAATTTTATTGACCAATTACTATTGAGGAGGGAGGGGGGGGGGGGCTTCCTCATCGAGCATATTGATTTGAACTTATATGAACGAGAACTTATTATTCTAGAATGAAAGAATTAAGCGGTAAATTCTTTCTTTCTTTCTTTCTTTTTAAGAAGTTCATACCTCACGGGCATAGCCCTATTCTAGGAGGGGAACTTCTCTAGGTAATTTCTACCTAGGATCCGGACTAGGGATCGAACCCGGGCCCTTGCCATGCAACTACCGATTGAACCACGTTAGCGGCATTAAGCGGCATTCTAGAATGAAAGAATTAAGTGTAGAGAGAGAGAGAGAGAGAGAGAGAGAGAGAGAGAGAGAGAGAGAGAGAGAGAGAGAGAGAGAGAGAGAGAGAGAGAGAGAGAGAGAGAGAGAGATTCCTTTTAATTACCAAGTTCCCCCTATACTTTTTATTGTAATGACTTCAAACTTGAAATAGAAAATACGTATTTATAGAAAAAATACGAATAGAATAAAAAAATACGAATAGAATAAAAATAGAATAGAATAAAAAATACGAATAGAATAAATAGAAAAATACGTATTTAAAAACATTAAGTTTATTCTCTTAATTCATACCATTTCATGGCAAAGTGCAAATTCATCGTAAATTTTCATTTCGTGGTCATAAAGAAAAAAATCTCGATAACGTTTTTAATATTCGTCCATTCAGTATGAAATTTTCGGAGCATGGATAGCTAGGCGAGGTACATATTTTTTATTTATATCAAGTTTTTTGTATACCCTATCGTTTTGTCACTATTCACAGAAAAATTATTAAAATTAGAAATTTTTCCCGTGTACAGTGACAAAATGGTAGGGCAAACAAAAAAATATTCTGAATAAGAAATGTGTATCTCATATAATATATATATATATATATATATATATATATATTTATATATATAAATATATTTTATATATATATATATATATATATATATATATATTATATATATATATATATATATATATATATATATATATATATATATATATATATATATATATACATAATATATATATATATATATATATATATATATATATATATATATATATATATATATATATATATATATATATATTATATATATATATATATATATATATATATATATATATATATATATGAGAGAGAGAGAGAGAGAGAGAGAGAGAGAGAGAGAGAGAGAGAGAGAGAGAGAGAGAGAGAGAGAGAGAGAGAGAGAGAGAGAGAGAGAGAGAAAGAGAGAGAGACTCACACATGTAAAAAGAAAGATTGACAGAGAGACAATGAGAAAGACATCGATACAAACACCTATACACATACACACACGGAAAGTCCGGTAGCGCAAAAGACGTTCTAAAGAAAAGGATGATTTAATAATATAATTAATAATAAATAATAGATCCATTGATTGACAATGAGAAATGAAAGTGAAGGTGGATGTTCTTTCTCGATTGACACTTCCTTTTCCGAACCGAAGGTCTCGGGACGGAAGGGAAAAACAAGAAAAAATCAGGAATTATTTTTTTTCATTCCTTCAATAATATTTTATATTCAATTAAAATCATTTAAAATTTAAACAATTGCTTATTTAGAAAGTTAGTTAGTTAGCTAGTCAGTTAATTAGTTAGTTAGTTAGTTTGTTTGTTTACTTGTTTGCTTACTGTCTTGTTTATGCTTCTTTATTTATGTTAGTTTGTTTGTTTTTCTTTGTTTATATTAGTTAGTTTGTTTGTTTGTTTACAGGCTTGTTTACGTTTCTTTGTTTAAATTAATTAGCTAGATAGTTAGTTACTTTATTTGTTTGTTTGTTTACTGGCTTGTTTTTATGTTTCATTGTTTCTTTGTTTGTTAGTTTGTTTTTCTTTGTTTATATTAGTTAGTTAGCTAGTTTGTTTGTTTCCTTGTTTGTTTACTGGCTTGCTTATATTTCTTTTTCCTTCGTTTATGTTAGTTTGCTTATGTTTCTTTGTTTATATTAGTTAGTTAGTTTGTTTGTTTGTATTTATTTGTTTTTGTTTGTTTGTTTGCTTGATTTCTTGTTTGTTTGTTTCTTTCCTTAGTTAGTTACGTAGAGCCTATAGGCTTTGAGTCATTACCGCAACAGTCAATTTAAGAATTGTTGGGACTAAAGTTGGCTGAATCCTCGGAACGATGCGGTGCGGTGCGGTGCGGTGCGGTGCGGTGCGGTTTTGATGTACGACCTCCAGGTGTGATACGCAAAAGTGCGGAATTTGATCAACCCTTATTATTTGGGACCAGGATGAAAAACCTCATTCTGTGTGTGTATGTATGTGTGTGTGTGTGTGTTTATGTGTGTGTGTGAATGGTTATGGTTTTGTACATGTGTAGGTGCTTGTATGTGTGAATGGTTGTGCTTTTGTACATGTGTTGGTATCAGTATGATCAGTATGTGTGAGGGTGTAGGT
>JABUQX010114896.1:35000-37500 GCA_015478945.1 Trachelipus rathkii
CGATTTTGAGCTAAGTTTGACAAAAACGAACGAAAACTTAAGCATCTTTTTAGCACAAATGCAAAAACGAAAACGGCTTTACTCGGCTTATACTTATTATCGCTGATTCTCTTCTACTAATAATTTTAGATAATATGGGTTATTAAAATCATAATAAAAGAGGTTAGTTGAAATTACTATTATACTGACAGGAGAACTAAAAATATGAATGCATGAAAACAAAATGTTTGACAAACAGACAAATGACGTCACAAAGATGGTCAAACTTCTGCATAAAAAAAGCAGATTAAAAAGGCATAAAAAGAACAAATCAAACCTTACTTTCTGTTCTGTTTAAATTAACTTGTAAAAGTAATAACTATTAAAAAAAGTTTCTGACCTACTTGATTTTAATGTGCCATATGAATAAATAGGATTTAGGATTGGTTATAGCACAAATGCTCAAATTCAAATAGATTCGGTATTTGGCGAACATTTCACCGAACTTTTAAGACGAATCATTATTAAGGATTGGCTATAGCACAAATGGTCAAATTCAAATAGATTCGTTGTTTGGCGAACATTTTACCAAACTTTTAAGACGAATCATTATTTAGGATTGGTTATAGCATAAATGATCAAATTCAAGTAGACCAACAGTTGGTTGAAAGATTTAATGATTAAGAAATGCTTCCATGGAAGACTTTTGTGGATTATACAAATTCATTTGATTTAGTGAACAAAAAATATGTAATAAGCGACTCTAAATACAAATATATAGATCAAAATTTAATTATTTAAAGAGAGCAATAAGTACAAATCAGAAGAAGAGTTATGTACAGAAACACAGCTTCATTAAAATTGTTTAGCAAATTTTAAAAGAAATATTCAAACACAAAATTATGAAGATGGTTGAATGAACATAATTTAAGCTACCTAAATAATTTAAGATTTTGCCGATGATAAGTATTAATATAAGCATTAACATAAGTATTAGCATAAGTATTAACATAAATATTAACATAAAATAGCTGGGAGTATTATGCATTAAGGAAGTTTGAATATTTGTCTCCTTTGAAGAAAATTCTAGAGCAGTGCATGCTTCTTGCAATGAAATATGGCAGCAAAACTTGAACACCAATAAATAGATATCTGTACTTGTAATAACAGGCATATATATAATAGTTAAAGAAACAAGAAAGTGTGAATTATAAAAACCAAATTAACAGAGCCAAAAAGAAAAATGAAGATAAGCAAGCAGGTCTTATAACTAGAAAAAAACACGACCGATGGACAAAGCACATATTAAAGAAAATAACCATGAAAAAGGTGACAGATGAAGTTAGGACAACAGCAAGGGTAAACTCGGTCCAAAATTCCAAGGCTTTCAGACTTACAGGATTCTGGGAGAGCCGTATGTCCACCAGTGGACAAATACTTTCTGCTGCTGCTGATATATATATATATATATATATATATATATATATATATATATATATATATATATATATATATACTATATATATATATATATATATATATATATATATATATATATATATACTATATATACAGTAATGTGTGTGTGTCTACATGCATGCATGTACATTTGAGTACAAAATAATAGTAGAAGTGTCCTTCATATAATATTTTATAAGCTTGTGTCTTAGATTAAGTTAATCCTTATAAATTGGATGTGGAGCACTAATAGAGTTATCAAAACAGACCATGCTACATAATTGGATATAGTAGCATTTTGTATATATATATATATATATATATATATATATATATATATATATATATATATATATATATATATATATATATATAATAATAATATATATATATATATATATATATATATATATATATATATATATATATATATATATATATATATATATATATATATATATATATATATATATATATATATATTTGTTCTTAACTATTATACAACTATATTTATATAAATAGACATATATATATTTATATATACATACTCAAATATATATATATATATATATATATATATATATATATATATATATATATATATATATATATATATATATATATAATATATATATATATATATGTACTCTGATGTATATATATATCCTTTGGTGGGTGAAAGGCTAAAGTCTACCTAATTCCACTAAAGTTGAATGAGTCAAAGGAGATTTTACTCTCCATTCGAACCTGGATTCGAACCTGGACTCCGCGTCGCTGAGTTAACAGTGACCTTGCGCTCTAACCACTAGACCATGAGTTTCAGAGACCGATTCAATTTAATGAGAGAAAGAGAGCATGAATGATGAAAATTAGGTGAGAGAGAGAGAGAGAGAGAGAGAGAGAGAGAGAGAGAGAGAGAGAGAGAGAGAGAGAGAGAGAGAGAGAGAGAGAGAGAGAGAGAGAGAGAGAGAGAGAAAAAAGGGAATGTGTTCCAGACTTTAGCAGTGGAATGCATTTAAGATTGAGCATAGCGGTTAAGTCTGGGGTTGGAGAGTTGGGTAGA
>JABUQX010114896.1:57500-62500 GCA_015478945.1 Trachelipus rathkii
GAAAAATCACAAGTAGACGGTAATGTTTTTCCTTCACAAGCGTCTATAAGTCAGGCGCAATCAAGGAATACAGAAAGGATTGTTGTTCATCTCAACGATATTGGCAATTTCATAGGTACGATATTTAGCAATAAGGAAGAAGTGAGAATATTAAAAAATCTCTGGAAAGCAGATTCAAAATATGTATTTCCTGCTCAGGAAGCTAAGGTCCGAAAGATATTTTCAAAGAAAGTGGCTTGGTGATATTAAGTGGTTAGATTACTCTGATTAAAACGTTGGGGTTTATTGCTCAAATTGTGTATTGTTTTTGGAATCAAAAGAAGAAGGTAAAGGAAAACACCAGGAAATGGTTGTGTTTGTCTCGAGACCGTATTCAAACTTTAAAGAAAGCCATTGAATCTTTCAAAAAAACACGAGGCAACTAAATATCACAAAGAACCGGTAGAAAAGAGATTTGGTGTAGAAAAGCAGGTTCAAGGAAAAATCGACAGCATCAACAAACAGATTGACAGTCAGAAGAAAAGGAAGTCCGAAGACAGTGGAAAGCGGCTATATTCCAATTGCTGAAACAATTCGGTTCTGTTTTAAGCAAAGTATATCGTTAAGTGGACATCATGACTCAATTCGAATCGAACTCTCTTGGCCTGTGGGAAACGATGGCAATTTTCGGAGTCTTTTAAAATATCGTGCTAATGCTGGAGACCATGTTCTTTCAGAACATTTAAAAATTAGTGCTAGAAATGCCATGTATATCAGTTCCACAGTCCAAAATGCTCTAATTCAGTCATTTGCTCATCTCATTCAACGTAAAATTGTGCAAAATATAAATAAAAGTAAATTTTTTACTGTCTTGACCGATGTGTTCCAGAAGGAACAATTTTCGTTGTGTGTGCGTTACGTTGATATTGATACTCTTACCGTCAAAGATTTTTTGTGTTTCGTCTCAGTAAATGATTAGACGAGAATAAGTCCTGCAAAATTATTTGAAGAAATTGTAACTGAACTTGGTTTGGATATGAATAATCTAAGAGGACGGGGGTATGACGGTGCAGCAGCAATGAGTGGTAAGTTCAGGTGTGCTCAGAGCGTAATAAAGGAAAAATGTCACAAAGCTATTTATACTCACTGCTCTTTGCATTGCTTAAATTTATGCCTCACAAACGCTTCTAAAGTTCAAAATACTCGAAGTGCAATTGGAATAATATCAGACTGTTATACATTTTTTCTAGCAAGTGCTAAGAGGACAAAAGTGTTTCAAGAAAAAATAGAAGAACTTATTCCTAGGAGTAGCAAGAAGAAATTAAAAAAAGTTTGCAAAACTCGCTGGGGCCAACGGAATGAATTGGTTTTATTATTTAAAGGGATGATAAACCCGATAATAGCAGCTTTAGAACAAAGAAAATGTGAAGTTGGAGATCAGTCAAAAAAAGCTACCTTAATTCTAAATAATGTTTATATATAGTGCATCTTTTATGGTTTCCTTTTTCGTTTTAAACAGACTATTAAGTTTAACATACAATCTTTCAAAACGATTGCAGGCACACGATATTGATTTGGTGAGTGCATATAATGAAGTGAATCTAGTTAAAACTAAACTTGAAGCCATCAAAGAAAATGCAACATTAGAATTTCAGCATATTTTTGAAGAATGTGTAAGCACATCTGAATATGAGCTGGGTATTGAAATTGCTGTACCAAGAATTAACAAATTCCAAAAATACAGACTACTTCTGACAAGCAGACTTATTATAGCACATCCATTTTTATACCATTTTTGGATGATTTAATATCAGCATTAGGAGAGAAGTTTTTAAATCATAAAGAAATTATTTCTTCCTTGCAATTTGTCATACCGAACAGGTGTAATGTGCCATATGAGAAGATAAAAGATGTAACATTTTACAAAGAAGATCTCGAAAGCCCAATTGAGGATTTAGTAAAAGCAGAATGGGATTTATGAAAGTTGAAATGGCATCACAGCACAGATCATCCAAAAACAGCATTAGACGAACTAGTTTCTTGTTCGAAGTCACAATTTAAAAATATTTACATCTTGTTGCAAATACTGGCAATTTTACCAGTGTCTACTGCTTCAGTAGAAAGAAGGTTTTCAACATTATGACTTCTGAAAACCTACTTGAGAAATACTATTGGAGATGAAAGACTTACTGGACTTGCCCTCCTCTACATACATCGAAATATTGACATAAAAACTGAAGATGTTATCTCGGACTTTGTTCACTCTCATGCCTGGCGATTAAAGTTAACATCAGGTAAGATGATTTTAGAAATTTATATAAATTATTCCCATTTTTTCTTAGAAAATTTAAATTTTGGTCATTCACTTATATATATATATATATATATATATATATATATATATATATATATATATATATATATATATATATATATATATATATATATATATATATATATATATATATATATATATATATATATATATATATATAACATTATTTGTTGACATTTGATAAGTTAAAAATTTTTATAAATATGTGTTTATACTTTTCCTCTAATTTAGGATAATATATATAATAATAATATAATAATATATATATATATATATATAATAATAATAATAATATGTATGTATATATATATATATATATATATAACTATATATATATATATAATATATATATATATATATATAATATATATATATATAATATTTATATATAATATATATATATATATATATACTAATATATATATAAGAAACGAATTTTGTCTGGCCCCCTCGAAAAAAAATCTGGATACATACACTGTATATATATATATAGTATTGGGGGTAGTAATGGCACATATTTATATATATATATATATATATATATATATATATATATATATATATATATATATATATATATATATATATAAATAACAATATATATAAATATATATCTATAACTATATATAATATATATATATATATATATATATACTATATATATAAAAAAAAGTACCCGCATGATATCTCTAAAACTAAGATGGGTACAAGAAGAACTAATAACATATATGGAATCAGCGTAAGAAATTTGTATGGAAAATGATTTTTTTTTAATATCTCCAAAACTACGATAGGTACAAGAAAACTAATAACATATATGGAATCAGGGTATGAAATTTGTATGAAAAAAAAACGAAAAAAAAATTGTATTTTTTTTTAACTAAAAGAATGCCCCAGGGTAAACCGCATAGATGCAAAGAGTCGGGGTCTCTCGGCCTCCTGGGGGACGACAGGAGGGGCCCACCGTCGGCATCGGCTAAAAAACTTTGCTAGGAGAATAATTATAAATATATATATATATATATATATATATATATATATATATATATATATATATATATATATATATATATATATATATATATATATATATATATATATATATATATATATATATATATATATATATATATATATATATATATTACAAAGAATAAGAAAAAGGTATAAGCAAGACATGCTAAAATGTTACAGTGCATGCTTTGTTAATAGTCTCCGATCGTTTAGAATTTTCCGATTTTAATTTCGTGGTGAAGCTTTATTTATATTGCGGATAAAAAATGCAGTTTCATTCGATTCTTTTTAAACTTTAGGTTGTTAGATAAATAAACACACATAAACATAAGCGCACGCTGAAAAAAATTAGTCATAGATCTGACGTCACAATGACACGACCCCTAACTCATCTTGATGACGTCACGCTGACTTGGCGTCTTTAGCCTTTGCTAAGCTTTGAAACTTGCAGACAAATGAGTTCTTTTTCCCTTATTTAAATAGTAATAAAAAATCTTGCGTATTCTAAGGTCTTAATTTGAACAACTTCATTCCTTGAACTCTTTTAATGTTTGGGCATTAACTGCGATACCCGAATACCCGATTTTTAGCCAAGATTATGTCAATGAAGTTAATTAAGGCTTCTTTAGAATAATAATAATAATTTAACTGAAAAAGATGAATGCATAACATGACTACAATCAAGTTTGAAAATCTTCAACAATGAAAATTAAAATGTTGAAAATAGTTCATTGAAGATTAATTGACATAATTATTTTTAAAAGCTAAAAAAAACAAGTTTTGGAGATGTGTAATCATTTGTCTGTAAGTATAAAAACGTACGTGTAAACAATATGCACTTACATAGGGGTGTGAAAAGTTGAAATTAAGAATAAGGCGTGGTTAGTAATGAAAATATATAGAGAACCGTTGAAGAAAATTAATTTGATTCAAGAAACATTCCCTATAACCTAACCTGATCTAACCTAAGTATCCAGATACACTTTTGTAATTTTGGAAATTTTACAGTTAAACTGCCAGGAAAAAGTTTAATACGTCTCTCTCTCTCTCTCTCTCTCTCTCTCTCTCTCTCTCTCTCTCTCTCTCTCTCTCTCTCTCTCTCTCTCTCTCTCTCTCTC
Organism: Trachelipus rathkii; assembly: GCA_015478945.1. Lineage (NCBI taxonomy): Eukaryota > Metazoa > Arthropoda > Malacostraca > Isopoda > Trachelipodidae > Trachelipus > Trachelipus rathkii. The sequence continues at coordinate 61,947 of JABUQX010114896.1, forward strand.
TCTATCTCAACTACCTTCTACACACCATAAATTCTGCACGCACTCATTTATAGATACACACACACAATCCCACATACACACGCACGCGCGCACACACACACACACACACACCTACACACACACACACACACACACACACACTTACATAAAGGGTTGTATGACAGTCAGATCTTCCGTTATCCACAAATTGTGATGGTTCTCTGCTATTAATTACGTGGCAATTTATATCACCACAAATTTAATTTAATGGTTTATTAAAAATTTCTTTTTCATTTCCGTCCGAATGTATTTTATTTACTTACTTATTTATTTTGTTAATTAATTTTTATTTCGCTTTTTCTAATATTTAAAGCACCACATGTTATATATATATATATATATATATATATATATTTATATATATATATATATATTATTATATTATATATATATTATATATATAAAAAAATATTTATTATATATATTATATATATATATTATAAACATGTAAGTAAGTTAGTAATAGTCACTACATATAATTGGAAGTGTCAATATTACATATATATATTATTGAA
>JABUQX010114896.1:67500-73631 GCA_015478945.1 Trachelipus rathkii
CACCCCCTCTCCCAGTTGCATTAGCTCAAGTATTATTCCTCCTGTAGGTCTATACACAAATAAATTTATTGTGCCTTTTTATTTGCCTATTATTTAAAATGGCAATTGTGTAGGCCCAATATTTATTAAATTTTTCATATTATGTTATTTTTTAAAGCAGAAATTTCAAAAATCTACTAAAACAAATAAACACTAAAAAAAATGTTCTGTACAAATTAATTTTTTTTTAATGATGGGTAGTACCTTAAAATGTACCTACATACTATATTCTTAAAGTATAGCGATAACTAATCAATAGTATCTAATGAACATCACTACGCTATCAACGGTATCAAGTTATATCAATAGTATCAAATAAACGTGACTACGTTATCAATAGTATTAAGTGAAATTGACTACGTTACCATTAGTATCAAATGAGCATGACTACGTTATCAAATATGGTCAAGAGAACATGACTAGGCTATCAATATTATCAAGTGAACATGACTATGCTATCAATAGTATCAAATAAACATGACTACGTTATCAATAGTATTAAGTGAAATTGACTACGTTACCAATAGTATCAAACGAACATGACTAAGTTATCAATAGTATCAAGTAAACATGACTATGTTATCGATAAAATTGAAAAAAATATGACTACGTTATCAATAGTATCAAGTGAACATGACTATGTTATCAATAGTATCAAGTGAACATGACTAAGTTATCAATAGTATCAAATGAACATGGCTACGTTATTAATAGTATCAAATGAACATGACTACGTTTTATTAAACTTCAACCAAACAGGAATCTTTTGGTTACTCTCATAACAGGAAAATGTAACGAAAGATACTAAACTGCAAACAATACGAAAATAAACTTCATAATTGCATTGTTATATTTTACTAAACATTATCTTACAGCATGAAGCACAACACAGCTTCCTACTTACTGAATTATGGTAACAAGATACTTGTGAAGATTTTTCAAAAAGATAAGTTTTAGTATGCATGTCGTTGGAACTAGATAAGAAAACCAATACATACAAATTGTCGTTTACCATTTTGAAATATGCACTTTTAAAACCACGAACAATGGCCCAAGACTTAGCAGGAGGCAATCGCGACCTATTCAGCAATCAAATATTTAAAAATAATTATTTAATATCAACTTCATATACAGATTATATTGACATATAAAGAGTAAGAATAGTATTTGAGTACTAATTTCTAAACGCAAACAAATCACTGAATAACTAATTGATTTAACTTCGTTAGGCGTACTCCCAGCATACAAGGTAATGAACTTTGGTTAAACACAGCAACTTCTTTAAGCAGTACAAAATGATCACCGAAAACTGTTTTAACATTTGCTGAATACAATAAACTTCTAGAAGGACTTTAAACACAATTCAGGATCGAAGAAGACGGAGAAAAAGCAATTACTTGAGATCTAAAATGGCGGCGACCGAGAAGGCAGAGCGATTGCAACGCACAAAATAGCAGCGGAAAAAAAGAGAGAGAGGAGAGAGAGAGAGAGAGAGAGAGAGATAGAAGGCTACATACCCTTCTGTTCTGGTAGTGGAACGTCAGAAATTAAGGAGAGAACCGAACAACCGGACGTAAAGGTCTCCCAAAACGCGAAGTAGAAACACAGGGTGAGAAGAACAAGGACTGAAGAATGGAAGAACGAAAGGGGCTGGAAGACGCTGAGAGGACGGACGAGCTGAAATCAGAAACGGGGGAAAAGCGGAAAAAGGCGGTATGTCAGGAAGCAGGTGTCGATGGACGACAACCGAGGACGATGGGTAAGAAGGGGGTAGAGGAACTAGGAACGGGAAGTGAAGAACTAGACTGAGGAGGGGCGGGCGGAGGTAGGTGACAAGGCGGCGACGGAACAGGGGGAATAACAGGTAGCAATGGAGTAGAGCGAGGAGAAACCTGGGGTGCAGCAAATGGAGAAGGAGTGGTTGAAGACACAGGATCGGTGTCTAAGAAGGCAGGTTTGATCCGATCAACCGAGACGTTACTCTCCACTTTTTAGTCCCCTTGTTGGCAGTAAGAAATACTTAGCGTTGGCGTGTAACACGGAAAAAGTCCATCGTAACGGGTCTTGCAGTGGACGCGATGGGAGTCCGTGACGCGACCAATCACGTGTGTACAGGAGTGAGTTCCAGCTGAGTATATACGTGGCACGAGCGATACTGACCGAGGCTAAGGAGGCTCCCGAATCAAGCACGATGATGAAGATCAGGGCAAGATAGGTAATCTGATTGGAGGAGGTTAGGCGACGGAGAATGAAATTCGCCGGGAATGTCGAATAGAGGAACCGTAGACCAATTCAGCTGATGAACATTGGAGGTCCTCTTTATAAGAAGTTCGGATGCCAAGGAGAACAAGAGAAAGCGTTTCAGACCAATTTTCGGGGTTCCCGTGTGCCATAAGAGAAGCTTTAAGCTGCCGGTGAAAACGTTCGATCATGCCTTGAGCCATAGGGTGGTAAGCACATGAACGGAGACGCTTAGAGCCAATGAGGACCATGAGGTCTTTCCATAAATAAGACTCGAATTGGAGGCCTTGGTCCGTTGAAACCGAAGACGGAGTGCCAAATCTCGCGATTCAATTATATAGAAAAGCCTGAGCAATGGTCTCACTAGAAGTATCTCGAAGAGGGATGGCCTCGACCCACCGGGTGTAACGGTCAATACAAGTGAGAATGTGGGTGAAACCATTTGAGGAAGGCAGAGGTCCGACCAAGTCAATGTGGACCTGGTCGAAGCGTTGTCCCGGAGGAAGAAATTGATCGACAGAGCGTTAGTATGCCTGTGAACTTTGGACCGTTGGGAAGTCCACAGCTTAACGTCCTTAAGAAGTGACGGCCAGACGAAATGTTTGCTTGACCTTTACCTGCGAACCTTTTACACCAGGATGCGAAATATCGTGTTTGGTGTGAAATACAAGACGACGCATGGGAGTAGGAACGAGGACGAGGCAGCGAAGAAAATGTCACAAGAAGTGGAAATTGGAACCAAATACCTCTACGTAAATGTTGAAGGTAGAATTGGCTGGGAAATACATTCCCGCTGTTGAAAACGGACATCTCCATCATAGTTGATGAGATAGGAAGAGGAGAAATGGCAATTAATCGGGAAGGGATCAGGCGGGAAATATTCTACGCACCTCTAACCGTGCGAAATGTCGGTGGTGAACTGAGCAATAAACTCGAGATAACGTCCTCGCGAGGTGATTGTTTAACAGTAGAGGCAGTGAATGGCATTGGTGATAGGCAGGTGATGTGTAAGAATACTGAATTCTCGTCCACATCAAATAAATATGCGAAAAGTGTTTAATGGCGAGTTAAATGACCGCAATTCTCTTCGAGCACTGTACGAACCATCGGGACGGTGGAGTTTCTACAAAAAAAATGCTAGACAGGACGCACTCCCATCAAGAAAACTGCTGAGTAAAGAAAAGCAAACCGCATATCGAGGCATGTATGGATAGAAGTTGGTGCGGTGTGAGGGGAAAGACGAGAAGAACGCGAGGAAGCTAGGCTTCCTTGATGAGGTGAATGGCAGAGCGGGACTCGTCGGTCAGTCAACGGTGACAGGGCGAGAGAACTCGAGGGCTGTTGAGCAAGAGAGTTACAGGAGGGCGAAGTATTTCTGCCGCCGACCGGGATGAATCTGTGATAGAAAATTATCATGACGGAGACGACGGAGTTGACGCCTGTTTAGAAGGAAGGGAAAGAACGATAGCAGAAAACACGACGATGAGAGGACGCGAACTCCATTCGGAAAGAGATGGTGTGTCAGAAGGCAAGGAGGACACCGAACACTACACTTCAAGGAATGCGCGTATAGCCGTACCACTCACTTTGCGAAAACCTGTCGAGATGAGAGAGTGTGTTTCGGAGTGGAGCTAGCGATAAGGAGGTCTCTATAATCCGGCAAAACAAAGGGTAACGGAAGAATGGATCTATGAACGTTGGGAACGAATTTGCGCTGCGTTCCGGAGCCGAAGGGAGTCTTAAGAACCAAAAAGACGAATGGGGTGGGATAGCAGAGGTCTTGGTGGAATCGGGCAGGTGTCGGGAATTTGGTAAACAGGGTTTTACAATCGACCATTCGAAAATGGAGCACCGGACAGATGAAGCGGTAAAATCTTTGGGATATAGGAACAGGCGTATCTATCGGGTTGAATGCGCGTTCAACAGCGGTAGTACCCGGTCGGCGTAACCCATTTGTTTAGTACGAGATGCAGAGGAAGAAGCGTATCCGATTAGAGTGGCGGATATTGCCTTGCTTAAGCAGAGAGTCGAACTTCCTGTTTAACGGCACTGAAGTTGTCCGGGCAAGACGACGAGCGTGGTGAGAAAGGATGGCTCCCGTTCGTCTCAATGTCGAGTACAACATTGGCGTATCCGAAGGCCGAGAATAGGAGAGAAGATTGGGAACCTCGAAAGAAGAAAGGAATTCATGAAGGGTATCACCTGCAGGAAGTGGATTCCAGCTGACGGAAAAGGTGCACGAAGCAACGGAAGAGAAACTGGGTTTTCAAATCAATAAGACGTTATGGTGAAGTCCAGAGGATTTAGCGAGAAGAAAGTTCCGCGCCAATGATCGGGGAGAGTCAACATTGCGATTACGAAGTTCAAAAATGGGGCGCAAATGACAAGGTAGATGCATTGTTTCGTGCCATCCGTGTTAATAGATGGACCGGTTTCGGGCTTGTATCGCAAGGGTTACAGTCGTTTCTGTAAGAAGGAGCGAGGTAGAATAGAAAAGGAACTACCCGAATCGACCAAAAATGACAATGCAGTGGATGGATCATATACACAAAGCAGGTTGGACGCAGGTGCGTATTTACGACGTAGTAGGCGAGTTTAAAGGTTCGTATTCACAGGGTTTGAGGCAAGTGCGGGTCTGGTCTCCCCAACGTTGGTGGTTGCGGCACACACCTTGCTCATTGTGAGACGGAAAAGGTGCGGAGAACCTTGAGAAGACGATTGAGCAGCAGCAAATTGACGAGACGGAGTGGGGGAACGACGGAAAGAATGACGATGTTGAGAGGACGAACGAGGGTAATGGCCATAAGGAATAGATGGTACAGGCAAAGGATACGAGAAGGAAGAAGGTGTATTTGAAGAATAGAAAGGTGGTAAGTATGCGTAGGGAAGAAGATTGGCGAGTCTCCAGGGATGAATCATTAAGTAGGTCAAGGATAGTATTCGTCTCAGAACGTGACATCGCGACTAAGCTAGATATGCATGTAGTGCGGAGATCCTAACTGCATTTTAACTTGTTGTTGCGGAGTTGTATTGGTTGCGAACTAATATCTAGTGGGCCCGCTCGAAACAAATGAGGCTTGGGGCAGTATGTTTGCGTTGGTGGTTGCGGGCTAACACTAACCTTGCTATTGGAGACGGAAAGGTCGGGAGAACATTGATAAGACGATGAGCAGCAAATTGACTGAGCCGAGTGGGGGAACGCGAAAGAAATGACGAATGTGAGTAGGCCGAAGAGCGGTATGGCGATACAGAATAGATGGTACAGCGCAGAGGTACGAGAGGAAGAAGGTGTATTGAAGATAGAAGTGGTGAGTATAAAGTAGAGAAGAAATTGAGCGATATCCAGGGATCGATCCTATTAGTAAGGTCAAGGATAGTATTTTCCAGAACCTGAATACGCGACTGCAGATATGCAATGTCAAGTAGGCCGAGATCTAACGCATTATGGAACTTGTTGCTTTTGCGGAGGGTAATTGGTATGCGACTATATCTAGTGGCCGGCTCGAAACACAATGGAGGCTGGGGATATTTTCGATCCGTTAGAAGGTTTAGCCTTTACCAATTCACGGCGTAATTGCCAATCTGCAGGGCTTTGGTCCAAGGGCTTGCGAGCTGCAACTGCATTTCAGCGGGAGCTTTTGCAGAAAGAGATGGCGATACTATAATTTACACATTTCCAAGGCGGGCATCCAGCTCCCACATCATTGATAGACAAACAGAGGGCGCCTGTCGCAAAAAATCGTTTGGTAGAAGCTTCTTTCCTTTTATCGGCCATTTCATAAACATTGATAAAAGTTCAGAATTTGATCTGTGTATAGATGCGGTTGTAGGGATGAGGCTAACATCCCTTC
>JABUQX010114897.1:0-5000 GCA_015478945.1 Trachelipus rathkii
TAAGGCTGTTAGTGTGGGTGAACCAAAGTATGAAGTGGTAAAACAGAGGATAATGGACCAGGTTGTGAGAGTGAAAGGGGGAGTGAAGTATAGAAAGGTGAATGATTTTGATAAAGCTAGGCGTGGAAAGAGTGAAAGGATTGATATGTATGCGCATCGATTGGAAACCTTGGCGAGAAAGAAGTTTGGGGATGATGATGTGGATGGGAATAAGAGATTGTTGAAGAAGTTTTTGGAGACGGTTCCGACCTCAGTGGCTGAATATGTGAATTTGCGAAGGAAAGAGAAAATGAGATGGGCGGGAGAGAGATTGACCTGGGAAGATGTTTTGGAAATTGTAGAAGATAGGGAGTTTGAAGGAGAGCGAGAGGAGAATGAACGACGAGAAGTGTATAGTGGTAGGGGAATGAATGCAAGTGAGAGGGTGTCACAACCACCCCAGTATAAATCATATAGGGACGCACTGAAAGCTAACCCTTATGAAGTAATGGTGAAGTTTTTGGAAGATTTTTATGGTGGTTTTGGAGATGAGGAAAGACAGGTGAATGTAGGAGGTGTGGGTAATTTTGCTGGTCGTCAAGTTGGTGGAAATGTGAATGCGAGAGGGAACGATGGCGGCTATAACCAAGGTCAAGGGTATAATCAGGGTCAAGGGATTAGAGGTCGTGGAAACCAAGAAAATGTGAGTGCAAATAGGGATGTGAAGTGTTTTCGTTGTGGGAAGATGGGCCATATGATATCAGAATGTAGATGGGCAACTGGTGCTTGTTTTAGCTGTGGGCAAGTGGGTCATTTGGCCATGAATTGTACGGACCCGCAAAGGGCTGGGTGTAGGAGATGTGGAGGTGTGGATCATTGGGTGCGTGATTGTCAACAGGGAGTAAGAGCAAGGCAACCGGTATGTGGGAATTGTGGTGTCGAGGGGCATTTTTCTAGGATGTGCGGGTCCCCTAGAAACACTTGTACTAAATGTGGGAAAATAGGGCATGTGGCTGGTATGTGTTGGAGTGTGAGGCAACCAGTCGGGGTAGGTCAGGTTAATCCTGGTGTGCTAGGTCTTGGTACTGGTGTTAGTGGTCCGGTTCAACCGGTTAGTGGTCAGGCTGTTGGACTGAATAGGAATGTAAATGTGAGTGAGGTAGGGGTGAACACTGTACAAAATCAGGTAAGAATTAACAATTCGGGAAACGGGTTGCCTTGAGGGTTGCAACTGGTGAACCCTCAGGTGAGATTAGGTTGTCACAGGTAGGGGATGTAAGTGTCGATGTGTTTTCAGTTGGTCCTGTGAATGAATGTATGAGTATTAAGGTTTATTGTGGAGGTATTGAGGTTCGTGCTTTGATTGATACTGGGTATGGTTAGTGTTGTTATAAAGGAGCATATGCATAGGATGAATATAAGGGAAGATCAGAAAGAAGTTGGTAGGGGTCATATTGGGGGGTTCCAATAATTTTTTATAGGTAGGGGACATATTAAAGGAATTAGTAATGTGTTGGTACCGGTGGAAGTTAAATTTAGAGAGAGCGTTAAGATAGGAGGAATAGGCATGGAGGAGAGTGAGTTTTATGTGATTGATAGTAGGAACGAAAAGTATGATGTGTTATTGGGATATAAGTTTTTGAGTGCAAATGGGATAGTTATTCATCCTGATCGAAGGATGATAGAGAAGAAGGTGAATAAGGATGGGAAATGTCAGATGTATGTGAATGAGTTAGGGAATGTAGATGTGAAATTGGTTAAAGGCGTGGAAGTGTTTGCTTTAGAGGATAGGTCTGAAGACGGACGAAGTAGTAAGTGTGAAAGTAGGCTGGAATACGAATGTGGGTATGGATGAAAACCAGAATAGCATGTTTCTGGTGGATGGTTATGATGCGAGGTATAGGGTGAAAAGGGTTGCGCATGTATTCGACGGTATAATAGATTTGAATAATCCTAGGGTATGTATGCAGAAGGTGCCTGATGTGAAAAAGAAGAGAGTGAGAGGTATAAGGGTTGGTGATGTAGTTGGTAGTTTGTATTCTGTTTTTGTATTAGAGAATTCGAGAGAGAATGAATGCTGTGTGTTTGCTGGTGATATTGAGAAGAAAAAGGATTGGGTGTATGATGAAATGGTTGATAAAGTAAAATTACCTGAAGGTTTGAATGAAGTGAGGAGACAAAAGGTTTTACGAATGTTGTGGGAAAGGAGGAAGCGCTGAGCCCAGGGCGATGAAGATTTTTGGAATGCAAAATTGCGGCCGGCGTTCCGCATAGTTGTTTAGCGAGGACACCCCCATATATCAACGACCTCGACACTTTCCTCCCCCCGTTGCGAATGAGATTGAAGAGCAGTGTGAAGAGTTAGAGCGAATAGGTGTATTAGAAGAGAGTGAGAGTCCTTGGAATAGTCCGATTGTGCCTGTGCGCGGAAACCTGATGGACGTTTGAGGTTGTGTATTGATTATCGTAAGGTGAATGAAAAGACTGTGAAAGATAGGTTTCCTATGTGTGTAGTTTCAGAATGCGTGTATAGTATGTATGGGATGAAAGTTTTTACGAAAATGGATCTGGTGCGTGGTTATTATCAGATGCCAGTGGAAGAGGCCAGTGGAAGAGGATAGTAGGTGTGTGACTGCCTTTTCGACTGCAAAGCGGCATTATCAGTTTAGGAATTTGAGCTTTGGGTTAGCCAATGCTCCAGCGGCGTTTCAGAGGGCGATGAATGTGGTCATGAATGATTTTCCCAGTAAGAATGTGATGGTGTTCATAGATGACATACTAGTGATGAATGAATCTTTCTCTGAGCATTTGAAGTTAGTGAATGATGTGTTGAAAAAGTTAGAGGAGATAGGGATAAAAGTGAAAGTTGAAAAGTGTGAGTGGTTTGCGGATGAGGTTGAATTCTTGGGACACAAGGTGTGTGCGACTGGTTTAAAGAAAGCAGAAAAGTTTATTGAGAAAGTTCGGCAGTTTCCAAAGCCGAGGAATGTTAGAGAGTTGAGAGGATTTTTAGGTTTGGTAGAGTTTGGAAGGAAGTTTATGAAAGATTGTTCAGGAGTGATGAAACCTTTGACTGAATGGACTGGGAAAAAGAAGAGTACGATCGTGAAGTGGAATGATAGAATGAATGAAGCGTTTGAAAAGTTGAAAGCTGAAGTCGCGAAGGATGTAGAGCTGGCTTATCCGGATTATAGTGAGAATGCGAAACCTTTGGAAGTGTATACGGATGCAAGTGGGTATTGTATGGGAGGTTGTTTAATGCAAGAACAGGTGATTGATGGGATTGAAAGAAAACGAGTGATTGCGTATGTTTCGAAAGCGTTTAGTATGACAGAGCGAAAGTATTCTACGATTGAAAGAGAGTTGGCTGCTTTGAGGTTTTGTTTGAAATCGTTGCGTCCGTTTTTGTATGGAATTAAGTTCATTGTGCGAACGGATCACCAACCCTTGGTGTATTTGCAGAGAATGAGGATAGTTGATAGTCGGCTTGCAAGAACTCTGGAAGATTTGAGTGATTTTGATTATGTGGTTGAGTATGTGCCGGGTGAAAGGAATGAAATTGCTGATTTGATGTCAAGAATGCCTGGAAGTGAGAGTATGAATGAAAAGGTAGTAATAGACCCGGAGTATTTGCCTAAGTATTTACCTAAGGGATTGATGAAAGGAAAAGAAAGTCAGGGTGGGGGTGATTCTATGTTCGAAAGTGTGTTGTATGGGTTACAGGATTTAGCTAGGGATAGGTTGGTCTCGAGAGTGCCTGAGAGTATGGAAGAATTGCGGAGGGAAGTTATGACTGAGGTGTGTAAGAAACCCGAGCAGATAGGGATTAGGAAGGTGAAATATTTTATGAAGGAGTTAAAGGCTATGTGTAATGTAGGTGTGCTTCCGGTGCAAGAGGTATTGATTGTTGGTGAGTAAGTTGTTTAAGGTTAGGTGTATGTGTGGCACTTATGGTGGTGGAAAGGACCAGTTTTGTATAGGAGTGAGGGTGTAAGTGGTGCAAAAGTGGGCGAGCTTCATTTACAGTGTTTAAGTGGCGTACACTATAATTGGGTAATTGAGAAAAAGAGTTATGATAGGAAGTATGTTTTGGAATCGGAGTTGGAGGAGTGTCTGTTAGAAGGTGATGAGGATGTGAAAATGATTTGTCCAGGGGAAATCGAAGAGGTCATGTATTGCGAGCATGGGTATGTAAACCGAAGTGAATGTTGAGTGATAATGGAGAGTATTTTGTGGACTGATTGATACTGAGTGATTGGGGCATTGAACATGTGAGAACGACGCCGTATATGCCGAGTTCGAATGGGTTAGCGGAGAGGACGATTCGAACGTTGAGTGAGATGTTACGAATGATGAGTGAAAGAGAGAATGATTGGGATTATTGGTTAGGAAGAGTGTTGTGGGCTTATAATATGACTGTGCATAGAGCAACTGGTATGTCTCCTTGTATGTATGTGATGAATTTCGAGAGGTTTGTGAAACCCAGGCTTGGGTTACCTGAAGGTGATAGGGACGTTTGGAGAAAGGGTAGCTTAAAGTTTGCCAGTTTTAAGGTAGGGGATAAGGTTTTGAAGGAAGTAATTGAGAAAGGTCGGTTGAACGTGAGTAAGATGAGAGAAAAGTTTGAAGGGCCGTATATTGTAAAAAGGGTTATGTCTAATGGGGTTAGTTATTTGTTGGAGGGTGAGAACGATGGTGGTACGAATGAGTTTCGGGCCCATCAGGTACAGTTGAGACCGTGGAGAGAACCTCCTGGTTATTTAAAGATCCATCCTGTGTATAAGTTTTTGGTGAATGAGGATGACTTGAATGAGAATGGGGATATAGTGGATGATTTATGGTTAAAGGGGAAAGAGTTAGTGTTGGTGGAAGAGATACGGAAGAAAAAGCGTAAAAGTGGATTGTCGGGTAATGTGAATAGGTTAAAGGTGTTATTTAACGATGATAATGAGAATGATGAGTATTTTTCAGGGTTTTGGTGGGACAATGGGAATAACGAGCAGAGTTTGAGAAAAAGTACT
>JABUQX010114897.1:12500-15000 GCA_015478945.1 Trachelipus rathkii
TTTATTTTTATTTCTTTACCTTAAATGTGCCAAATGCCCATATTTTATCATATCTAGAACTAATGTCTGTAAGTGTTATACGTTTTTAAGTTACAGTTACCTACTTAAAACAAAAACAAGCAGATTTTTTTCTGAATTGACGTATCTTATTTCATATTAAATTTTTACTCTTTTTTTTTACTATTTTAAAATATTTTTCATAAAATATGTTTAAAAAGATTTAACTAACATATGATGATATATTGTCAGTTAAGAAGGGTTTTTAGAAGTGGGTTTTTTTTCGTTACTTTTGGTTTTTTTTGGTTTTTTTTTATCTAACATATTTTAAAGTTAAAGCAAACAAAAAATTGACACTTACAAGAGATCTTATTATAAGAACATTAATTATAGTGTTGATATATAAAATAGTTTAATAGTTATAGGCAAAAAACTGAAAAATGGTTTTTTTTTATGTAAAACAGCACTATATATAATTATATATAATATTATATATATATATATATATTAGTATATATATATATATATATATAATATATATATATATATATATTATATATATATATATCTATATCATATATATAATATATAATATATATTATATATATATTATATATATATATATAATATTAATTTACTTTATATATATATATAATAATAATATATATATATATATAATATAATTATATATATATATATATAATATATATATATATATATATATATAGTATATATATATATATATATATACTAATTAATTACTTGAGTTGGTCCCATTTAATAATTTTCTTTTATATATATCGTTTTCTATTTTGATTCTATGAGTAACTTTAACTTTGAAAATATTTCAAGTACTTTTTATTTTTTCTTTATAATTCTAAAGTATTTTTGTATATATTTCTTTATTTTATTTTTTATAAAATATTATTTTGTTATTGGTGAAATTTACTCAATGGTGGCCTAACGTAAAACAAAACCAAATACAATCAACTCACCCTGTTGTTCCTTCCTTGATTTAAGGATGTTGAAAAAATGTAAAGAAAAACGTACTTTTTTTCGTAGGTAACCAAACTGATACCTATTACTTAAAACTATCTGTTGGGTATGCTACTCTCAGCTACACCAACCAAAGGATCTCACCCTACTACCCTGATCACTAGTCAGACCTACACAGTGCGCACCTAAGAACTAACTACCACGGGTCATTTACGGGTACACATCCAGAGGGAGGGGTAACACATTTACATTTAATGAAAGGAAATAAATCATCCACAGGATGTTACCTGTAGACAGAAAGAAAATATATGTAATACAAAAAAAACAATATGATAACAAAAAAACTTGCGTGCAAGACACGAGCAAAGCCTCCAAAGAAAACAAAAAACAGGCCAGGATCTTCTTAAGCATAAATAAAAACAGGAAGCCCAAGTCAAGCAACATGCAACCTAGGAAAAAACACACAAAAACCAATTTATACTTCTCCTCCCTCTTTCAACTTGTGGTACAACCGTTTTCACACCACCTTTACTTTCTGACCCAACACACCTAACCCACCACACCTCCTCAACACACTACAATACACAACACACACCACACACCCACACCTAACACCTCACCACACCACCAGACCCCACTCCAAAACACCGCACTCACTCCGGATCAGACATATCCGAGTCACGGATATACCCCAACCTTCTTAACAACACAACATGATTCTCTTTCACCTTCTCTCCACCTTCGTTTTCACTATCACTTGTACTCGAAAAATAATCCCAACATCTTTCTTTCCAATCCAGATAATTCTCACCTTTTCTTCTTCTCATGAATTCTTTCACTTCCGCACTACGCTTATCAACCTTACACCTACGTTTCACTTGTTCTTTCTTCCTTGCTCCCTTTGATACCTCACCACACCCTTCATTCACTTTCAACACCTTCACCTTACTACTCATCTCATTCTCCATCTGCGACACCTCTCCATCACCACCCTTACGATCACTTACCACACTCCCTTCTACCATCTCTGACCCTCTTGACCTTTCTACAACCTCTGATAACGTATAGCACAATCTATCGTTCTTCACACCAGTATCCAGTATTTCACACATCTCTTCATATTCCTTCTTACTGTCACAAATACTCATATCACTACCACCACTATACCTACTCATACCTCTTCCATACCCTCCTTGATTCACACCAGTCACACCCACACCTGCCAGGTGTACCAAACGACTTCCCCTACCTGCACTCACCTTCCTTTCTTCCTTCTTCACCCCTCCCTCTGAACTCCTCTGAACCTCACTCCGCTTACACACCTCATCATAATCCTTATAGACATCACAATTTCTCCACAAATGCCTATCTGACCTGCAAAGTCACACCTCTTTCGATTTTCATAACCTTCACTTCCCAAATACACATTATTCCTTCTACCTCCTGGTGGAGCAGCCACGTCTACTCTCTCACCTCTATCACCATTACCTCGTACTTGTTGTCCCCT